>KI422487.1:115711-129936 GCA_000473375.1 Anopheles culicifacies
CACTTTGTTTGAAAATAAATATAAATATTAAATCTGATAAGAATGGTATGAAACGTTTTTCACATACTTTGAAATTTGATGAGGATCGCATGAGGGTTCCGGCAAGTTCATCATGCTAGTGTGTAAGTGACACACTCATGTAAAAGCATAATTATAAAATGTTGAGCCAAAACTTGATCAAACAGCTAGGCTATTTACATTCCTTTCAGCGTTGTATGAAAGCCACCAACATATGCAATCGGCCAGAAACCAGAAACCCAAGATCCCATTGATAGAAAACTAAAGCCGGTTTTGCCATTGACAGTAATCGTATTCGAAGGGAAAATGCTGGCGAGTTCTTCATTTCCTATGCGATGCTATAATTCCATTCATTTCCTATGCCATCAGCATGTAGCTCCGAATCTTGCTTTTGGCAATTGAAAGCCTTTGCAGCTGACATAAAAATTGGTTATAAAATTGAAACGGAAATAAGCTACATTGTTGTACATCCTGTTGTAGCAGTGATGCGGGTAGGGTTACGAAACGTATCATGGGCGTAAGTGGGATGAGCAGCTAATGCGGGCGGTGGCAGAATGTGAATGTGATGCTTAAGCAAATGTGGGTTTTTCAACCGACGTCCATTGTTGTTTTCACTATGGGGCGGAGGATGAAAAATATGTACCATTGAAACTGAATGCACTAGCAAGAGTTTCACTCGCTCGGTTGTGTGTGATGATTTTTTATGATTCAAACATAATTTCCATAAAAGCAAAAGTATTGGTTAAGATGATGGGTGATGAATCGATTTCAATAGAAATGGGGTTGATTTTTGCCAGCTTCATTGGACGAACGCCAACATTAATGAAATTGTGCGTCAAAAGGGAAATGTAAGCAACGAAAAAAAAAACAAAGGTTAGTGAAGCTGATATTAAGCAGAAAACATTTGGGATAGGCTCAATTTCAGCTGTTGATGGATGACTTCCATTGGCTTTGGGTTTGGTTTCGTGATTAATATGTATGCACTTAACTTCCTATCCATTGAAGCATTTCTTTGGAACGAAAAAGGGCTAAGGCTAAAGGGAAGGGGTGAGGGAAGGGTTCTTCGGCACTCGGAAAGCAATTAATGTCAGTTGGACGGTATAATTATGACTCAAACATTGTATCCGGATGTATCGCTTCCGGGGCCAATTTCCGACGTGACATCCTTAGCAGCTTTTGCTTTGAGTAACTCGTTTTGTGGCAAGCATTTATTCTCCGAAAGGTCCCAGGTATGCAGGTAACATGCTTTGATCATACAAGTGTCAAATGCACAAATGTGTGTGTGTGGAAAAAAATCCGCAAGTTGGTCTCTAATTAGGTGTTCATTAGCCAGGTTATAGTTCCAGACTTTGCTTTGCAGTTAGAATATCATAAAATAGTGAGAATTGCTCGAAACCAACAAAGGAATTCTTTAGGAAGTTATCAAGATATGTACACTTGAAGGGACAGAATTGTCTCAAATTCTTCAAATACTTTCATACAAATAGTTGTTAATGGAAAAGTGAGTCTCGTTACTAGCTCTTTGCCTTAAGGACGTAGAACAAATTTCTGAGATAAAGCAAGTAGTAAAGACGTGCGAGTTTTCCAGAGACAAAGCCCCTTCTTTTCTTTCCCTTTGTTTTTGAATGATTTTTGAAAAGATAAAATAAATTTCAAGGAATTTTAAACCAACTTTCGTTCTATTTTTGCTTGCATTGGAAGGAAATGAATCTTCGGAAATTGCTCAACTGAAATCACATCCACGCTCAAGATAGATACACCAATGAGCACAGTTTTAGTACGTGGAATGAGTCGCATGAAGGTGACATTACCAGTCGGTAACAGTCTGTCTAGTCCATATCAGCCAGGTTTAGTCAGATACTAAAATATTGCTGATATAAATTCGTTGACATTTATTATTCAAAGTGGCTCATAGCAACACGAGAGCAGGTGAATCAGCAGACGGAGCTAGGAAAAAATAGCAACAATATGGTAGGATTGAATATTTCAGGATCCGGGCACACCGGATTTCAGATATTTGTATGGAGTGCAAGTAACAACAAATCCAACCATTTGCATCGTGGAACAAGACCAAAGCACTCCCTTCTCCATCGTGCCCCATTGTACATGATGGCAGAGCGGGCTTTTGTGTGAAGGATCACATCAAAAAAACGTCGTATCGTGTTTGGAGTTGTATGACTTTTTTGCTAACAATGCATGTCGTCGACGGATGCCCACCAAGCGAAAGGGCTTTCGCTCTTAACGGTAATGGTTTTGACAAAAAAAAGAAAAAAAAGTAAAGCAGGAGAAGATTTACTGCTGAACACGATTATGACAACACTCCGAACGACAGGTTGAATGCAGCAGTTCGCTTCAGTGTTCTCAGACTTCAGAGCTATGTAACGAAGATGCATTTCGCATTTGATGTTATTTCAAAGCAGAAGTAGAAGTGGAGAACCGGTGCTGCAAATCTTTCTTGGAGAGTCTCGGTCTCACGGTGGAATGACTGCTCATGGCTTTGGATGCCGTTGATAATTTGATGACAAAAAGTAGTGCGCGCGCAAAAAGTGACAATAATTGATTTATACAACGTGCCGTATCGTGGCGCATCAGATTGTGCAGGTTTCCGCGACGTTGGGCCCGGCTCCAGCAAATGGGAGTAAAAACATTGAATGGTAGCATGTTTGCGATGCACATTTCTTTCCCGGGGCAGCGCAGAGCAGCCAATAGCCTGTCTAGGACATTTATCAATTTCTGTCCAAGTTTCCGACTCGGATTTGGCAGAGAGCATGTTTTGGAAGTCGTGCAGATTTGCTCCTGATGCAGCGATGTCGATTTGAATTTATTGCCGTTTGCTAATGGAACGCGCTGCAATCAAGTGCAACGTAGGGGAGGGCTATCTTAGGTTTTGGTATGGCTCAGAAAAAAAAGGTGCAAACATCTTACACGGAGTGTTTTGCAGTTGAAAATCGTTTCTTGTGTGGAAGGGTTTGGCAGTGAAATTCAGGGAAACATCCATTAAAACATCCTGCAGTACCGTAAGATGCTTGAAAACGGGAGAAGGCAGAAAAAGGCGGCACCGTACGCCAGGATCGTTTCCTTCATTGGAACACACTCGTAAAAGGATATTTTTGTAAGGCAGAAAGGGAGTCGCCCGTAAGTTTTTCCCGGAGATTTCACACGATCCATTTAACTCGACATTCCAACTAGCTTTAATGGATATAGCGAGCGCATCTTCACCTCACCGATGGCCCTTTTTCTCGCCACCATGGCCATGTGAGTGGCCATGTAGTACTGCAAAACGATGATAGTGAGCTGTATTGGTGATGAGCACATGTTTATTGATGGTTGTAGTATTTTGAAATACATTATCACAAACTCGCGTGCACACAAGCTGCTTCCTATGCGACTTTCTGCACAATGTTTCGATGGAGAAGATAAATGCAAAAAGGAAGGTTCGAATAAATCAATGAATCAACTTCAAAAAGCAGCAAACAGACAGCTTGCTTGCTTGTGAGGCAACCGAATTGCTTCTAATTTTCGTTTGCAGCATTAGTGGAATTTCTCAAAATAAAACGCTCTAATGGTCTAAGCCATTTAGTGGAAGGGTTGTTTTTTATCGTAATCTCTTTTTGGTTCATTGGCCGTTTGCAGAAAAGAACCCAGGATTAGTACGGCAAAGGAGCGTGGCCATTGGCGATCGTTTTTCGATTCGCTCGTGTATGCGTGTATCGGGACGAAATGCTTTTCGTGCTTTTGTGAATTGAAAAAGGATTGCGCTTTGGGAGCAACAAGACCGACAAGCAGCCGAAACAGACAATCAAATTATACCAGAGGTCGGCAAACGATCCCTGCTTAACCTCGGTACCGTTTAGTACCGCATTCGGGTCTGCTTTTTTTGCAAGTGCGTGAGTGCGACCAGCGAGTTTTGGGTTTGAGAACATTTTTAATAGCGATTGGCACGACACGCACTCAAAACAAACGATACGGCAATAATCATAATCATATACAAATTCACCCCTATCCCATAATGTGGATGCTTGCAAGGGAGCTGTGGGAGGTGGTACGGCCTTTCTTTGAACTTGGATCCATTTTATGGAGGTCTTTGCTTCCTAGGGCGTAGGCCGTAGGCGAATTAAAGCGATAGAAAGCCAGAGATAGATTTCGGCAAAGGCAGCTCGGTGGGAAAGAGAGGCTATGTAGTAGATATTGTTCAAGATAGCGGCAGCGATTATTGGTCTCTTTTTCTTAATGAAACCATCCGAAACTCCAAAGAGAAAAGAGAAAGAGAGCATGGGAAATGGGGTTGAAGTTTGGAGAAAGTTTTGGAGCACGAAATAAAACGAGATGCAAATGGAGGCGCCTGGTGTTTGGGAACGATGAGAAATATCGAACGGAATGAGATGTTTCACAAGCGCATGTGTTTTTACGGGGTTTCTTCAGATCAGGAGTGAGCCATAAACAGTTGAATAGATGGAAAATGGTGGCTTAAAACGGTGTGTAAACCTACTATTAAATTGTTTGGTAGGGTACAACTACGCATACCGCATTGCTGGATGCGTTAATATTAATTTTCCATTTGTTTTCCACATAATATGTTTCATGTTTGACTCTTTCGGATAGGTTCAAAAAGGTTTAATTATTATCAGCAATATTATTGCAAATAAATATCGAGTCAGGTTTTACTAAATAAATATATTAGCTTGGCTTGCAACTAGGAAGAAACACACACATACAAAGGCAATGATGTTACGCTAAATAGGAAGAAGTTATTTGAAGTACCATTTGTAACTAAATAAACATCAAACAGTAGTGTGCTGTACATTGCGGTATGTCATGTTCCACGTCCAAGACAAAAACTACCCCCAAAATGTGTAATACGAACCTTGAACATTGAACGCCTATGATAAAGTTTTGCAATCTAAAATTCGCTCAGCTCAAATAGCTGTGCCACTCACCAAGCTACAAATAAAGTGGGGAAAGTTTCACCCATGATGAGTTTTCCCGAAATGTTTCGGTAAAAAAGTTTCCTCCCTGTGCATGAAATTAAAATGCACGTGAACTTGAAATCATGAACGTTGCACATTCGCTATCGCTCGCCTTGCAATATCTTATCGATGTATGTATTACAGCGGAGTTGTATCGGAAAAGAGCAGGTTCCAATTGAAAAAAAAAGATGAATGATTAAGGTTGAAATAAAATGAACTCGAGGTTGGTATAAAATGAACCTGCTTAATGTACAGCGCAAAGTGTGAGCACATTTTCAACTGCACTTGAGTTTTATGAAAATTACAAACTCTCTGCCCAGCGGTGCACAGATGTGTGGGGAAAACCATTGCTCAGCGGCAAAATTGTGCTTACGCGAAGCACAGCAAAATCAGTAGCAGTGTTTTGTAAACTGTGCTGCTGTAACTGCTTCTATTAATGGATCGCTTGGACGGTTTCGTTCCAAAAAGTTTGTACTAATTGGCAATGAGAACGTAATGCTGCAAAGAAATGTTTCTGTCACTTGAACGCGCATTAATTGCTCGAGGTGCAATACCATAGCTTGGATATTGCAAAAGGGGAAAAAAAAACGCTCCGCTAAAGAAGCAAAACTTGTGTAAAGTTTTATTAACTTTAGCAATGGTAAGGTCAATGGTTGAGTTGCACAATTTTCAGAGAATGCGTAAGATAAAGATGAAGTTGATACTTTGAACTTGGCATTCATAAGTAAAACACTGTGAAGCTATGGTTTTCCAAGAAATTTAAGATGAACACAAACTTGATTCATTCACTTCGTTTCAGTGTCTGGTCTGGCAGTGGTGGAGCCCTCGAAAGGTCATGTTAATGATACATGCTTTGTAACCGATATGCACTCTTTTGACATTCAAACCGACAGATAGAGAGAGTGTGACGATATTAAATGAAGAAAAATATAATCTAAAACCCAGCATGATGCTTTCGGTGAGCTGCATTCTCCACGTGCTCCAAATTTTGATAACAATTTACTACCGCTGTGCGGGGGTTCGATGTTGAATACTGTGTATATGTGTGTGGGTGGAATCACTTCTTTCGGGGGCTGATGGTGCTCACGTGTCAAATGAACGAAAGGATAACCATATCGCAGGGCATCGACGGGTTTTATGGTAAAACCCTGTCCTAAAATTTATGTACCGTACAATTTCAAACTGAGCAACCGGTCGGAGTGAGTAAGCAAAGCAACCGGACTGCTGGTCAAAATAATGTTGTGAGTGGAAATATTGAACCAAAGAAAAAAATAAAATTCAAGCTCCAAAATGATCAGGTTCTTGGGAGGTACGGTAGAGATAACACGTGTCAGTGCGTGCATGCGTACGTACGCTGATGGCAAAAGACAAACATGTGTATTTCTCGTACGGTACGGTGCCCCTTTTATTCCTCCGCCCGACACGTTGGGTTTGTGTCCAAATTTACTAAGGGGGTACGAGATGAATTTATTTTTGCCCTCACTTTGGCCGAGGTATCCATCAAAGCCATTTACCCCCTTTTGCTCGTAGCGGTAGCTCGTAGGTTAGGTAGGTCACCTTCCAGAACATGTGCTGTCAATAGGAGCTGTTTGATAAATTGTGTAATTTCAGGAGCGAGTCAAGTTTATTACGTTTATGTCTGAGACATTTTCATTTCATCCAGCTAAAGAAACAGAACCGGGATGTTCATTGCGCAAGGAGTTGGGGTCGTCCTTCTGGGTGCGAAGAAACGGTTCATACTCCCTCTCTCGCTATCTCTTTTCTTCGTGAGCAGGATGACGCTGCACGATCTACTGGTACGCACAAGTGTTATGTGATAGGCGAAATGGACTCGTAACTCTGGGGTTTGAGAAATGTCGGAAAGATGTTTTATCTCTATCAATTTTGTTTGCCTTTGCAGGGAGGGTGCTGTTTGCACGGGAAGCCTCCAACATCCGTAAGCATTGCCACAATTCGGTTATGTTTCTGTTACGAGCGACGCGGGCTGTCCGTGAGTGACGCATGCTGCAACATCGTTCGTTTGGAAAGAAGTAAACAGTGGGAAAACAAGAAACGATAGTCAATCCGGAAGAGGATTCGATATTGCAGACATTTTTGCCGGCGATGGTTACCGGTGGCAAGATAACGTAGTTCCGTTGGCTTTTACTTTCGGCTGAAATAACTTTGCTTCGGTATTTGGGGTGCTCAGTCACCCAGAAACAACTCTCGATATACAGGTGTGTGAGTGTGGAAGAAACCGGAGGCAGTATGAAGATGTCTTTTTTCGGCATCCTTTCCTAGCGTGATTCATTTTGAACAAACGGTGAGATGTTTTGGGGTAGATAAGTAACTTATTTTGTAGATTTGATTGAATTTTTTTATTTAGAAATATCATTCCAAAAAAGATCATCTTGTCGGGAGCTGAAGATGATTAGTCTCTTTAATCGAAGAAAAGCTAGCAAATCAAAGGCTATGGTTTCAATTCTTGCGAATCAAACTGAGAGCAATAGAGCTTCTTGAGGGCTCTCAATACAACAATTGTCTAAGAATGTGTGCCCTACTATATTGCGTTGCTGTGTGTATTTAGTTATACGCATCAGAATGAAGGAACCCACAGATTGAAGTTGGTGCTTGAAGGTTAGACACAGCGGACATTTGTTACGTCCAACGTTCATGCATACCCACGTGATGTGTCGCAATGATATCTGATGAGTCCCCGACCGCACTCTTGAAAGGTGATTGAACAGATAGGCAAATCGTGGTCAGCATGTGAGAAGATTGTGCATGGAAAGCATGATGACTCGGACGGTCGTTCAAGGTGGGCGACCGGCATTCGAAAGGCAAGATAAGCACTGGCTGCCAAGAGACATCGTTCAAATTGTGCGGTGATGAGAAAAAAAAAAGGGATTTCCTTCTCTGGCCGGTGTTTGGATGACACTTGGCAGGAATTGTATAGCTTACAGGAAAATGAGCAAAATGCAGCCGAAAAAGGGTTCGTTAGTCGAGTGCCGTTGGGGATCTTGTATCGTACGTGAAGACATTTTGGGCAACGGATGTCTTGAGTGGTGTGTGCTGCGGAAAAACCCGTCTCAAGGTTGTAGCTTTTTGCTTGGGCGACTTTTTCTGAAATGCGACGAAATGTTGATTTGAAGACGTTATCGTTGGGTTCATCTTTTTTGATTTGTTCAGTTGAAAGAAAAAAAAAAAAAACGTTTAAGGGTGTAAGGTAATCGTCGAGTAGGTAATCTACAATTTATATCAAGAAGCAATTAAGGGGTAGTGCTTTCGCTTTTGATAAGCATTGATATATCAAAACAACCGTTATTGCATTAATTGAAGAGGTGAGGTCACAAAGCATAATAAATCTAATTCAATCGAATTTTAAATTCGTTTCTGATTGGATTGTGATGTTTTTTGTTATGATAGGGAATGCATTCAACCCTAACCGACGCGAAAAACAAAAAAAAGCTCCAATTCAGGTGTGAATGGTGCTTTGTGAAAGCACAAAATTAAAAATGGGGTAAACAAATCGTTTTCATCATAATCATGTTTCGATTTTTTTTGTGTTTTGCTCTTCACCTAGCGTATATATTGTGAGCAGTTTTTGTTTGCATATCGTTGTACGTCGATTGGAGCACAGTGTACGGTGACGCATCGCGTTTGGTCACAACCGTTTCATTCGCCATCGAAACCACGTGTGAAAGCATGCAGATGAAAAAGGCGAGCCTGAACATGGTGCTTCCGTTTGCTTGTTTCCGGCCGGTGATGGAACGGGCAGGAGGAATGAGTTTTGAATACATTCTTCGTTTTTTTTTGTTGGTTCTTTCTCTCGTTGCCCCCGTTGGGTTTGCTATTTCTGCTCTGTTTGGATGCGACTGTATGATGTGGTTTTTGTGGAGAAACGTACCATTTCCGGTGAGGTGTATTGTTCTAGGGCGAGGCCGTGTGTGGTTTTTGGTTTACGGTTGTGTAAATGTTGTGCTGCTGTTTAATTGGAGCTGGAGCAGCAAAACTACATAAAACATTCCTTCCAGAGCACTAGCTTGGCTCTCGATGTTTCGTCACGCCGGGCTTTTGTGGGTTTAACGTATCGAGAGCGTTTGGAAAGCGATGATTATTTATTGTTGCAGAGTGGTTTTATTAAAAATTTGCATAAACATCGAATCGACCGAATGGATCAGCAATATTGTCGGAAACGTCTTTAAGCTGCCATAAATAATGATCACCGTACGTGCGTGCGATGTCTACGGCTGCGAGCCAGCAGTTAATATTTTGTGTTGTGTTCACCGATGGCGTATCGAAGAAGGGAAACTTTTTAATGGGATTCCATCGTTTTAATATTTCTTAAACCCATTTTATGCCCCGTAGAGAATTTGTGATTTTTCCCCATATCTGACCATGTATATCGGTACGGTGACTGTTGCAGTAAATTTCACGGGCATCCTACTGGGAACAGACCGCAGTGCTTTAGGGAAGTTAGTCGCTTGTCGTAAATTAGGGAAACGATAAAAAATCCCTGAATGAAAGGCAAAGTTTTTGAAATTCCGCTAGAAAATACAAGCTTCCTGCTTTTAACTTTCTTAGCGCTAAAATGATTATGCTAGTGTGAGAGAGTGAGGGAAGATCTCCAGGAGTCGGAAGGCTTCGTCTTAAGGGCGAAGAATCACAACTCCTTTAGGTTGTGGGTTGTGGGATCGAACGGACCTCCCCAGTGGATGGAAATTGCGTTTGGAAGTTCGTGCTGAATGCCTCGTTACCGCTTTACGTCCATAAAACGGTCAGGGGCCCCAGTTGGTTCGGTGTCCATTGGTGCTAGGACTTGGCTGCACCTTACCCTGAGCTGAGGCGGCGGTCAAGTGCCGGAAGATAGCAAAGAAAACCGTAAGCCAACAGAAGAGTGTGTGTGCGTCTGGAACGTATCAGAAGGGAGTGGGGGACAGATGAGGGACAAAAATGTTCTGCGACAAGCGACAATTGATCGTCCTGGGAGTTGGAAAGGTAGGTTGTGGGCAGCAAAATGTTTTTCAGGTTTCTTAGAATGCTACACTCCTCTGCATAGCCGCCCATACTAGAGCAGGGGTAAAGCGATGAACAAATAGCGCTGTGTTTGTTTGTGTGTGTGTGTGTGGGAGAATGTTGGAACAAACCGGGCAAATTCCGAAGCCAACAATGCCACGTAGTAAAAGGCAAAAGTTAATGAAACATAATGAAGTTAGTGCTTGGCATTAGGGGTTAACATTTTTCAAACCAAAGTGCTTAAGCTGTTGAACTTTCGGGACGATGTAAAGCTTTCCCACACAGGCAGGCGTAACAATGGGTGGGAAAAAAAACGAAAGTTAATTGTTTGGTAGTTGAGATATTTATGGTTCGAAAAGCTAAATGGTGCAAGAGAAATGAAGTACAATTTTAACGTACGCTAATGTATCTATCAAAAGTTATCCGAATGTGTGAATTATTATCGCACGTGTGAGCGTTTGTTTAATCGAAATTTGATTGCCACAAAACGATTGCTCTAATACATATGTATCATGCTTACACCTACTTATGAGGAGGGTGTATAATGTGCGAAAACTTTTCACATAACAAAGTGTCGTTAAACAAGGTAAAATGATGCAGTGATTTGATGTGAGGCAGTTGTTTTAACTGAGTGGAAACGTGAGAACACCTATCCAAATAGCGGCAGCACACGATACATGTCTGACACAGTATTTATCTAATTCGTCTCTGCGTCACGTTTGCATACGTTCGCCAACGATGATGCTCATAATTCGTCTAAAGGACGCATAAAGATTGCTTTCGGCATTGTTTCTCCCCTTCCCTGGCCGTACTCCCTTAAAGCAAACGTTATCAGAAGGGGTGGAGATGCTTTACCGTTTATTGTAAATGAACTCAATAAAGATAAAAAGGATTTCCGTTTTCAATTCCTTTCACTTGCTCTGTTTGTTCCGTAAGACATTCGGTTTCATATAATGCTCTCCCAGGGGGGGCCAGGGTGTAAGGTGGTATCATACCGGAACCCATAACGCAAGCCATATGAAAGTGTAAAAGCAATAACAAGGACTGTAGTTAGAATGGAACGTTATTGATGCTTCGTCAACGCGGCTGGGCGTGCAAAGTTGATTGTTATTTTATCTGAGCAAAGTTAAGCTTGCAGAGGCGTTCTGAAGCCATCCGTTTTTCCACACACACACACACACACGCAGAGAGAGGGATCATTTTCATCCGAAAGTCAACAGCTTTGGTCGATGTTGTTAAAATGTTGGTAAAGTGTGCCGTAAAGTTTATAAAAACAGTGCATGATAAACATCATCACTTAGTTTGGAGGATAAAATTTAATTTTATTTTGCATGAAACAAAACGAAAAAAAACTTTCAGCACAAAATTAACGCACATTTCGTGGATGTTCGTCGAGTTTGTCCCTTTAACGCACCACCCCGCCCGATGTACAAATGTGTGTTAACTTTGGAAAAAGTTAACAAATTTCCAGGTCATGTTTTTCAGGCTCCCCTAATGGAAGGCCGCTCATATGTGAGAAGTATATCGTCGTGTAAAAGAGAAAGCACGCAAGAGAGAGAAAGAGAGAGAGAGAGAGAGAGAAAAAGAGAGCAGAAAAAAAGTGCAACCCTACCGTGAAAAGCTACGGTGCGGGAAAATCATGGAAAATTTGCCTACCAATGCAGGAAACATAAAATTGTCACCGTTGTGGGTGCCGCGCCAGCAAGTTTTAGGGCACTCCCGTTTCTATGGCATATAAGCGAATAAGCACGAGTGCACGTTCCGAGATTTTCACACATTTCGGTACCAATAGCCATGGTTCTTGATCGAAGTGGTTACACACCGTCGACGTAACCTGCCGTAATGGCTGAGCGGTAGATTTTTTCGCAGCACGTAAACGTGCTTCTGCTGATCCAGCAAGGAAAAGACAACGTGTAAATTGAACGTCTGGTTCGAGATTCGTTCCCCCCGTTTTTTTGATGTTGTTTTGTTCGGAATTTCTTTATCATTTGCTTGCCAGCAAACAACGTTACGATGAAAAACGGGTACCCCACTCATTTACACGCACGATCGTTTGGTTGTACGGTTTTACGTTTGCCATGGATTTGGAGTTTTATGCACTGCTGCCAGCATAAAAACGAGAGAATAAAATCGGCAAGAAACTGCAATGATTGTGTGTAGGTGTAACAAATCTGGGCAAGCATACGGGTGTGATACTCGCGGTCTATGCTCGAAATGATGACAGGCTGTAGTAAAAAAGGATACGCAGAAAACAATTTAATTTGGAACTGAATAGTGAAAGGTAAATGAAATACTTCATTCAATATAACCCTCTACATGTATTGGACAAGGCTGTGTTTGTAAAAACATATCAAACAAGCCCGAAAGCGAAACGAAAAGATTTATGTTCTTTTTCTTGCTCACGAAATAATGATCGAATCGATTAATGGGTAGATCCTTGGTTGGTTACATCGGATATTAGGCACCGCTTCGGCAGTGTTAATGGAGTCTTTCGAAATGATAAAAATTGTGGGCACTTTAATGACTTAATTGATTCCATGAAATTCACAATGTTTTATGCGTTTCCGACCACTTAGACAAAGGTCCATGCGCATTCATGAGAGAGATTAAGTTTTATTAAAAACCATTAAGCGACATTAGCATTTGATTAGTGTGTCTTTCGTTTTGTTTTTATATAAAAGAACATGGCCGGAAAACGTCACAAAGCATGGAATTCGAATTTCCAATCGATTTCACCTCTTGGGTGGATTTACCAAAAATGTTTACGAAGGCAGCAAAAATCCACATTTTCTCGGTTACAATAAACACGATATGGAACAGAAGGTGCCCACTTAAAGAGGGTCGACACTTTACGGCTATGTTGACAGCTAAGAGACACAACTAAGCGTTGTGAAATAATGCCTAGTTCCATAAATTTAGGGTTCCGAAATAAAGATAACGAAAGATGTAGTTCGTTAATCGATTTTCGAGCAACGTGAAATGGGTATTTGATTTATGAAAGCTTGGGCTTTTGGCAAAAGTGAGATGTTGGGTGAGCATATGATTGTAGGCAGTTGGTAATAATGGCAGTATTTAGTGGTTGAAAAACTGATTTAACATTTTTTATCAGCGGAAAAATGTGAGAACTTTTTGTAAATTGAAAAGCCTATTCGACCATCGGGAGCATTCAGATTCCGATATGATGTTATAATATTTAATCCATTAATGACTCAAAGCCTCAAGAAACTTCAAAGATTAATCCTTTGAAGTCTTCAAAGCCTTAAAGATCTTTGAAAGAACACTACAATGCTGTGAAACGACATTTCAGATTCCCTATTTGTGGTTCACTAATTAAACGTTTTACATTACTATGATGGACGTTTGGATACATGGTCTTAAGCATACTGCCAAGTGTCAAATGAATCAAGCCGAAGTGTAATACAAACCCTCCTATGGAAGTCATTGATATTACTTATCTGTGTCGCACGGAAATCCCAGTAATCGATTGAAACGGTATTACTAATTAATCCTGCCGTGTTAGTCTCCATATTTGCGGCACCTACGGACGTAAATCATTTCATTATGAATTTAGCGCCTGGATGATAAATTTGAGGTAGCAATCGGTACTGGTACGGTAGTAGATTTGTGGTGTCGGTGTAGAAGTGAACCACACTAATCATCACAATCACGTCTTGAGGACATCGTTCCTTATTATTTATTCTGATGCTGATTGTTTCCCTCCTGTAGTGCCTGCTGGTAGTAGCACGTGCTGGTATGTACAGGAATTGTTGTCGTCCAGCCTGTACGCGTGTACCTTTTTCCGTTCGTAAATTCCTGAGCGATGAGCGAACGCTCTCGCACTGAGCAGGCCGTATACAAGTGGTTAGACGCGTTTCGCTATGCGTTCTCGTCCCAGAGTGGAATGACGCAGGAAAGGTCGGTAAATAAATTTATCACGTTTCAAGAAGTCTATCGTTATCCATGGGCAGATACATGGCCGAAAACACATCCACAGCACACCAACAGGAATGTGTTTCCTTTTAGCGTCCCTGAGCTAAGTATATTAGCATGTGACAAAACAAAAGGAACGAAAATCGTAGGAAAAGCGGTCGTGCAAAGGTAGCTTCAATGGAAGCATTGCTATGTCAAGTTGCTGTGATGGTCTTTTTTTGGATGAAGGACTGGTTGATACATTTAATTAATCAAATTATCCTTTCGCAGCGGTGAGTAAGAAGATATATGTATGTAATGAATCATGGGGTTAGC
>KI422488.1:14485-84934 GCA_000473375.1 Anopheles culicifacies
TTTGAAATAATCGGATCAATTGTGTTGCTTATGCTACCACGGATTTCAATTGAATTAAACAAATCGCATCGTTAATAACATAATTGTTCTTTATTGTTCAATAGCGAAAATAAAACAATATTAAGTGCTTGTTTACAGATCATAAGCAATGCTCTTACTTATAGTGCACGCGTTGATAAACAAAACCATACTTTAAAGAATTCATCATTGTTTGAAATGGATACTATCTCGATTCAACATTTATCGTAATCTTGTTTGATTTTTTTTACTCTTTTTTTGTTCATTCGTTTTCTGGTTCTTAGCAGGGATTGTGCATTTCGATCCGTTTGTCCATTCGTTCGATTGTCCGTGTTGGCGTATGGTTTATGTTCTTCGCAGAACGATCCTGGCCAATATCACCAATCAACTAATAATCCTTTGCTTGACGGACCCAATCGTTTCATTTGCAGGTTTCATTTAGATGCCGGAAATAGGGGTTTGAAAACTTAGAAAAGCACACCTCAATAAATCAATCACAAACCATATTAAAGTCAAGATAACGCGAGAAACAGGATTACGGTTACAACTAATAACAACAACAAAACCAATGAAAAGGTATTCCTCATTATATGCGACTCCTTTCAGCATCAAACTCAAACTAGAAGAAGGTAAGAAAGGGGTAATTTTTCGTAGCCCTAATTGATATTCATGCTCAAAATTCAACACTATATATGATGGTACCTAAGCCATGCAACACACTAATGAGCTGGCAAGGACATTGTTATCATTGCATAAGATTTACGCGTACATTATAAACTTTCAGCTGAGTTAATTCGGTATGTTTTTCCACTTTTTAAAAATGTTGCTTTCCTACGCATACGTTAGCTTATGAGCATAAGATAAGAAAATGCTGTGTAAACATACGGCCCGTTACTGTAGTTTAATTGAATAAGTCAGGGTAAGAAAATAAAACAAAAACTTTTGTGGTGCTTCTTACATGAAATAGTTGCTTTAAACTTCAAACCAAAGCACAAACAACACTTAGGAAGTGACAAAATTGCAACGAGAAGTAGCTGTATCTAACGCAAACATTGTCGACAACTTCGTACAAGAATGAATTTAAAAAAAATGGGCTTTAAAACAAAATCCAACTCAGCCAGAAGGAGACAACCTAACTACTATCGATAAGTACTAAGCTAGTGCAGTTTTCGTTTTTGTTATATATTTTCATAATTTCGTTATTCCTGTGTTTTGTTGCACTTAGAAATCAGTTTCACCGGGACCTGTAATGGAAAAGAGAGGAAGTGAAAGAAGAAAAAAATACAAATTAGTACAAAGTCCATAAACATAGGCTTCAATATTTTCTACGTTATTTAATACAAAACTATCGAAAACAAAAAAAGATGAAAAACGAACATAAGAAAATTCACACACATAAAAAAAAAACACGCAACACAAAAAACTCACAACAATACGACACAGTAGTGCGGTTAAAATGACAAGTAGGATGTGAAAACATGAAAGAAAACTATGAACTAAATAACGTTTGCGTTTGCTTTTCGTATTGTTTCCAATGTGTTCTGTGTAGTTGTACAACTACATTTTTATTTCTTTTATTGCACAAAGCAATGTGAGCAACACTTGCGGGATTGAAGGCAATGCTCGCTTTATTGTTTACTGTTAAAAAGAAAGACAGAATAGCAGCATATTTCCAGATGGCTAAATTTGTGTTTGTTAATCACTTTAGTTATTTGTGTATTTGTTTTTTTTTTTACTAATTTCCATTTAATAACTTTTCCTCGAGCATTTCTATAGTTTTTTTAGGGCGAATTTTGTCTCTTAATGCTTCAGCCAACGCTTGAACGGTAATGTAAGCAAGCTTAAACACGCGGTGCATCTTACTCACGCTCACACTAGTTCTTACGCGCCTTTTCCCCCCTCAAATATTCGCTCACTACACTTTGCTGTTGACCATGTGTGTGTGTTTGGGTGTGTCAGTGGCAAGAAATATTGCGAAAGGATGGTTCGAAATGGGGTTTTGTTTTGTACAGGATTAACGTGGGCATTTGATTAGCAATAAATAGTACAACAGCATCGCGGACGAATGGCATCCCTCGTCGAACAGATCGATCAGATCACGCGATGTGTGGTGCCATTTTGTGTGCCGAGTCGGCACTGAAACTCCTCACTGTTTTTTCTTCGCTTCGCTACGTTGGTCTGCAAAGGTGGGAAAAATTGAGAAGAAAAAACCAGTCGAAAACGAAAACAAACACTCGATTGCCGTCAAAGTACGTAACATTAGCAAATTATTACTAAACCATGGCGCAGTTTGGATAAGGCAGGGTTCGCCATTTTGTAAGAGTTCAAGCTTAGTAGTTTTCAAAATTTTAAATTAATGTTCTTTTGTATGAAGTACATCTCTTAACAAGCAGTTGTGCGGGTTATGAGTTAGTGTGTGTTTGTGTGTTGTTTTGTATTAGAAGTGCTGTTAGTTTCTCATTAGCATTTGAATATGGGTTTTGCTCTGCTTTTTTGATTGTCTGCGACGCAAGACAGATAAAAACTTCACCTTTATCGTTTTGACTTCAAGGAAAATAGAATTGATCCGAACAGAATGCTCTGTATCTTTGTGCTTTTGTATCTAAATAATGTTCCATAATGGAATGCTTACATATTTCTAGCAATTAATGAAAATGTCACCGATTGATCGAGCTTTAGCCTTCTGCCGAATGACGTTAAAGTATTACAGTTGAGAAAGTATATCAGTTTGAAAATGAAACACAGCTTTAGTAAGTAAATTAAATCATCAAACCGATCAGTAAAGAAGTCAGTAAGTCATTTAGCGTGACCCGTCACATTATGATTACTTCGTTGCAAAAAAAAATGTACTAGTACAAGGTAACGTAGGTCATTAAGCATAGGTCAAAACCGAATACTGTCACAGAAGGATTGAGATGGTGGTACGGGAACAAACGGTCGAACTGAGGGCCGTCACATACATGAGCTGAAACTCGATCAACGATCAGGCGTCTCCATTACGGTTCGGAAGGGTTGTGATTCAATCAATTTAACATTTGCTTTACTTGTGTTGAAAAGTGGCGCTTGGTTCCCATACTGGGGGGTTGTATGTTGAAGGTATGAAAGTGCCTAAAATTTTCGGAAGCGAACAATTCCTCAACAAAACAGGCATGTGTAGGACCTTTCGATGTACAACGTTTCTGTTCTGCCCTCTGGCCCCTCGGCAAGCCCTGCTCCATCCCAGTCCAGGGAACGTGAATCGCGATCGCGTGTTCTGATGTTTCATCTTACTTCTTCTTATTCCCGCTTCCGTTCAATTCTATTTTCGATGCAGCCAAAACAGGTGGAACCACTGTACGGTTCGCAAGGATGCGACCAGGAGCTAACCTTAAGTTCGCGTTACTCTGTTCTGTGACTACGCTTGGTACCGTGTGTGGTGTTCTGTATTCTGTATACGGATATGAGCTTGAGCATGGGACATTCACTGTGCGGACGGCTGTTTTACAAACGAAACGGAACAATAACCAAAGCACTTTGCTAGTGGCATTTGCTGGCAGCTGGTACTGTTTCCTACCAGCAACAAACAGAAGCATTCCAGTTAGGAAGGTAGCATGGTGTGCTGTCAGTGCAAACCCATGTGTAACACGGCACAACCCCCGGTTCCAAACTGCTGTGAAGCTGGTGCACAGCGTTGCGGAAGTATGTTTCGAGATTTAGACACGAGACTAACTCAGAGAAGTATCAATGCTAGACTAAAACATCACAACATGTGTCATTCATAATGGGTAAGGACAACAAAAAGAAGAAAATACATACAAACTCAATAGAGATAAAGAAACCACACGTAAATGGCGATGTGAGATCCAATCATTTCATTTATAAAATAGAAGATTGCCAGTAAAAAAACGTCTAACACGCGAAAGTGGAATATAAAAGATGAAAAAATATCGGAGAAAGAGAAAAGGACTTTAAAGTGCAACAAAACATAACGATAATTACATTCCGATGATCTCAACAACAGAAACGAACGAAAGAACTCTAATAACTATGGATCGTCACATTTTGAGAAGATAAATTTAGATGATCGTTCGTCGATGGAATGGTTGATCTAAAATTATCTTTTTTTTTCCTTATCTCTTCTCTATTGTTCTAAATGCATTGCATTGGAAGCGTTGTACATTTTACAAGAAGTAGTATTTAAGGTAATATTTCGTAAGCAAGATCATTACTAGGAAATTCATTTCAGATATGACTTTTAAAAAGATATCGCAAATAATTAAACAAATAAGAAATTGACTTTTTGGATTACCAACTACATAAAAGTAGAAGCTGCTGAAGATAAACGATCAACGAATGTACAAAAAAACACCGCAAGAAGGCGAAGAAGAAGAAGAAATCAACAAACGAGAACGAAGAGACGATTCAGCGTGAAGAACACAAAAACTAAAACATTAACGCCACTTGCGTCCATAACTACGGTTCCGGTGTCACAGTCGGCAATATTACATTAAATACTACCCTTAAGCGGTAACTAGTGCACAACATTTCGGGACAAAACAAGACCAGACAAGTACACGTAATTGTCGCGAGAACACAAAGAATCAACCAATTAATCAAAAGAGAGCAAGAGAGTGAAGTAAATAAATTAATCAATCAAAATTAAAGAAGAAAAAAAAACGAAAAACAAAATAGGAGCGCAAGAAAGGAAAACGACAAAACATAACAAAATGCGTTAAAATGATGGATGCTCGAATACATGATAAATTTGTACGTTTTAGATACCTGTCTCTCGCAAATCTTGATGGGAAAGATTTTGGATTTGATTTTCTGTATGTTTTTTTTTTAGAGGTTTTCTGTGCTTTTAGTTCAGTTTACGATAGGCTGATGGGGTGCACTTTTTCTTTTTCAATTTTTGGTTTTGCAAATGATGAACATTTCAATGGCATCAATGGGGGCGGGGGGGTTGGTTCTCCCGGTCCGTAGCAAACGAAACCAATACTCGCGCCGTACGCGGTCCAGCAATGGCAAACATGAGACCTACTAGCACAAAAACATAGACAAGGCTACATGCTAGGGAAGGAATCGGGATCGTCGTGTTCGTGAGGAAGGGTGATACGGGGAAGGTGTATGAGCTGAAGGTGTGAGCGGAAACGTATCGGCTACATCTTCCCGGCCCGCGTTCCTGAGGAAACCCGTCCAGTTGGATTTACTTCACATAAATACTTCTATATATACAGAAAAATATACACAGTGCATGGCCGCCACTAAATGCGTCCTCAAACATTGGTTCGACTACAAGGGCGCGAACTATTGGCGCCGAACAATGGACGTTAAAATAGTACACAACCAGGCCGCCAGCCAATTTGCAAATCATTTATGAGATTCAGTTCATTTCGTTTTTTTCTGGTGTGAAGAGACACACCAACCTTCTCACGCTATCTTTCATTCCTATAATGGCACTGGTAGTAGGCAGTGACGTTGCTTGGCAGTGAATATGAGAGCTAGCTACTACTGCAGTTTAAACTGTCGGTTGGCAGTGTTGGCACGGTTCGGACAATCGTCCATCGGACTACCGGCATTGAACAGACCGGCAGCCGGCGTTATGACAGTAAACGGCGAACGGTTATTGGACGCTCGGGACGGTGGTCGTGAGCCACGCGACGATGGTTCCACTACATCCGCTTCCCGTACACCCATCAGTCGGGGAATATTCTTGTTGCTAAATACCCGTGGACACCGCGGTGACCAATGGCCGTTACCGGCGTTCACGCGCGAATCTTTCTTGGCGAGTGCTAGCTGATGCTCCGGTACGGTACGGAACATCTTCACCATCCCACAGTCGGACCCGGTATCCGAGTAGCAACCGTTAGGCTGAACCATCGAGTCACTGCACCACGTGTCGTAGTAATCGGAGTACGAGGTAGGATATTCGCTTTTAAACTCCTGCGGTGTTAGGGCGGGCGTCGAATCGACTGTTGCCATATTGTCCTCGGTCGAGCTGATCGTGCCATTCGATTCGAGATCTTCCTGCAGAATCTTCAGCGCAGCGGCATGCAGCTTTTCCAGCGGCAGATTCCGGAACAATCGACCTTTCTTCTTCATCAACAAACTTTGTACTAGCTCTTCGGCAAGTTTCTCGTTGTGCAGAGTTCCTGATACAGGAGACGCTGAGGAGGTAGACGAGGACAGACTATCGTTACCCGACGACGATTGATGGCTGATGGGGAGCGTTAATCGATCGCGTCTTCCCTCCGCCACGGTGCCCACGCTGCTGTCGTGCTGTTCCGTGCTCTTTCGGCTGGTACCGTTCACAATCGGTTCGGTGACCACCATCGGGCGGGTCGTGGTTTCCTCCCGCGCTACTACATCGTGACGCTTCGTGTTGCTTCTGTTCTGCTCCTGCTCCTTACTATTATCTTCACTAGCTTCCTCGTCCTCGCTATCACCGTTGTTACTTTCGTCCTGCAAAAGCTTAAATAACCTGGAATGTGTGGCCGCACGTTGATACCGTGTCATCTTGCGCATCTCCGGGAAGCACTCGGAGTCCGTTTCCACCTCTGAGATGTGTTTGCTCATGTCCGACGTTACGCCGGAATCGTCTTCCGCTTCGGACTCTTCGCAGAACTGCTTCTGTCTCGAGAGCGGTCTTAAACGGTTACCCATCGTAGGGGTGACCGTGCCGCGACCATTCGATGTTACCTCCAGCGAAGGAACATTAACAGCCTGCGTCTCAAATAACGATATCCGTTCCTTCACGGATAACTTTTTATCTTTTTCCACCTTGTCTACAACGCTTCCATCGTCTTGCGACGCAATGACATCGCTTACTGACTGCATCTTCTCATCTTTTGGCTTTTTCGTAGATTCCACAATGTCCTCTTGTTTCGATAAACCATCACCAACATCGAGCTCCGCTTCCGAGTCCTCCTTCGATGTGTTTGACGTTTCGTACTCTTCACTATCATTGTCACTCTCGGAATCGGACCCATCTTCTGCCTCATCCTCACTGTGATCTTCAGTCTTACGATCGCTTTGCAGCTCCGTCTTCGCATCACGTGTACTATCCTGCGGCACGCACGCTTTGTTATTATTTTCATCCTCTACGAACCCACTCGTTCCCTGGTAGCCTACTTCACTGGCCCTACGCTCGTACAGATCCTTCACCAGTCGTTCGTTCTCCTTCTGCCAGAATTCTAGCGAATCCTTCCCTTCATCTTGTATCGTTTCGCCCTTATCGCTGCTCACTGGCAGCGGTGAACTACGTTTTCCAAAGCTCCACATATCGGACGCTTCCGTGGGACCATTCTCGGCACTCCAAAAGTCCGTCGTACCGGTAGTGCTCGCTTCTTCATCTTCTTCAGCATCCTGACTCCAGACGCTCTGCCTATCAACACTAAACTCCCGACTGCTCCACATATCTCTGGAGTAGGATCGAACCGGTCGTTGGTAGTCGTCTTCGTCACCAATTTGACTCCAAAAGTCAACCTCTTCCTCCTCTTCAGCACCATTGGCGTTCTCGTCGTTCGACGGTTTCTCGTCAGATGGCACTTCCCGTTCTGCTTGCTTCGCGATATCACCAGAAGAACTGCCCTTCGGCTTTAGCGGCAACGAAACTGACACCGATACTTCCGAAGCTTCTTCATAGTCGATTTTAAACGGAGCTTTTTCGGGCACTTCATGTTTCGTTGTTTCCGGACGACTCAAACTATCCCGTTCGGCTGGCTTCACCTTACTCGAAAGCGATGGAATAGTGATAGTCACCGTAACATCAGTATCCGCCTCATTCGACAACTTATCAGCATCATTGTTCTCTTCCGTCTTCGGCGAGTTTACCAGCTCCTCGCCATCGGTATCAGTTTCTTCCTCCGAGCTCTGCTCACTTTCATTCTCGGACTCCTCTTCCTCCTCTGTATCACTTTCGTCTCCACTGTCTTCTTCGGGTTCTTGAACAGATCGATTACACCCCGTCAGTTTCTCCTTCGATCCAGTAATTTCGCTTTCCCCAACGACCAGCGTTGCAATGTCCTCATTGTTGGGCGATTTACTAAACGACAGCTTCAATGGAAGACGCACCGAAACCAGTGACTTTTCCATATCCGTCTCGTCGAGACGATCGATATCATCGTCGGTACGGTTGCCGCTCGGTTGACCATCAGCATCCTTCTCATCGTCTAGATCGTTGGCCAGCGTAGAGGAGCAGTCACTCAATGTAGAGCTGTTGCTGCACACGCTGGTACGTCTGCTGGCCACGGTCGACTGTCCGTACATACTTTCCTCCTCGAAGATCACGCTCAGTTGGTGTGGCAAATGCTCATCAACCGGCGGTTCATCATTCGGACCGTACTCTACCGTTTCTTCGTCTTCGCTTTCCGCTTCATCCTCTTCTTCTTCCTCTTCTTCTTCATCGTCCTCATCTTGCTCCTCATCTTCACCGGTTTTCTTGTCGGGCGTTTTTTCTTTAGTCAAATCACGCGACCCATTCACCCGGACCGTCTCCGTTTCCTTCACCTGACCATTGCTTTGCACCTGAGTCCTGCTCACTGGCTTGGGCTTGCATATACCTTCATCTTCCGAGTCTGAAGCCTCAGACTGAGACGACGGTACCGAAGAAGTGCTTTCCTCGTACGTGCGATACCGCTCGTTCAGTGGACTGCACGGTGAGCAGCGCACCGAAGACTTGGGGCCATCTGGTTCGCCGCACCCGTTGTTAAAATTAGTCAAGCGCTCGGACAGTCGCTTCAGGCTAGATTGCGAGCGCGTCAACGGGATAGGACCACCGTTGTCGCTTGGTTCTACCCCGCCAAACTCGCCCGGCACATTGCGCAGCTCGCCGAGCTGTTCTTTGATCGCTTGCAGCTCACTGTCGGAGCAAGAATCGTCCGGCGTCGGTGTAACGACGATGCGCGGAGGAGGCGTTGTGATCACGTACGTGTGTAACGCCTCGCTCGGCATTGCCTCGCAGTAGGCAGTCTGCGGTTGGCTTAGCTGATAGTACGGAGGCGGTGTGCACGGAGAACATGGCTCTTGTGCGTAGTAAAAGTGATGCGGAGACATGTACCCACCGTAATAACCGCCGCCCCGATCGAAGTGACCAGGCGGTGGTGGAGGCAAGGGCGGATAATAGTAACCGGGTGCATGAGGTGGTGGTGGTGGCGGATGATGTGGTGGATAGTACGGGGGGTTAGTGGTGGGATCGAAATAATGCCAATTGGGATTAGGACAGCAAAAGTAGGGTTGCGGTGGATAGGGATAGGGAGAATATCGAATGTCTGTGCCACTGCCGTGAGGCAGCTTTACACTAGGACCCTCACTGTCGGAGGAATTTGGATCGGCTGTGAAGATTGGCAAAATGAAAGAGAAAAAAGAGAGAGAAGAGAGAGAGAAAGAGACAGAACATTATGATGAATGAGTTATGAATGCATTGAGCATTGATTTTTTTTCTGTTTTGTTTTCGGTTCATCACCAGATTATTTGCATTTTCCAATCAAGAGCAAATAGTCTATATAATGGACGAAGTACGAACAACGCTCACTTCACTGCAGTTCTATTCATTGCAATAGAAGGAAAAGGGGTATAATTTTAATTAGCACATTATGTAGACTATTGCCCGGCAGCACGGTTGATGCTTGGTTACTGTACTGAATAAATTAAGAAAATGGATTAAACAAGAAGAGAAGAACTGGAGAAAAACAAACGGCTCATCGCAGACACAGCATTTGAAGTTGAGAACTCGAAAAATAACTCCAATAACATCTCGAGATCATCCAGACCAAAGGCAAATCCCTGCACAGTCTGCAACGGGACTGTGGCCATCACCATCGTCATCTAATCGTCACTACTTTCAACACAAGCCTAATGCTAAATTGATCAATCATCGATGCAATACTGAGTACCGGGTAGGATAAGGTACAGGACTCGAGATCCTCAACGGACCGAGGGAATAACCATAACGTTCAAACCAAAATTCCTCGTAGGCAAACGAGAAAGATGAAGAAGCGCCCATTAGATGCGCGCACGCTTGTTAACTGTGTGAGTTTGGGGGGGAGATCGTTGGGGTTTTAGGTGGTGATTTGTAATTTGATGATCAAACAACACCAAAAAAGAAAGATGGGTCAAAGGGGGTTTTGTTTGCGAAATTTCACACCAAGTTAATAAAGTAAATTAAACGCTGTAATGTAGTTCGGAAATTCGGAATGAATCGGTACGATGTTCGCACACACACAGGTGGGGGACAATTCTTATTGAAGATGACCGCCTAGGCTGCTGACAGTCGGGAGTACGTCGTAATGCGTGTGGTGGTCTATATGGCCATACGAGTACCACATCTCCAGATATTACGTGCGCATCACTCGTATGGGATACCACAGCACCAGGGAGAAAGTGTTGGATCATTCCGACTTATTGAGCAGGGCAGGTAAAGGGAGTCTGTCCTCAAATTTTGCAGGACAAAATAAAAACGCAATAAAATCGGTGAGGAATTTTGACGACTTACCTGGTGCGTCCGTCATTGCCTGGAGCATCTTGAACGAACGGCTCGGGATGGAACCACCGGTGTACTTCTTTGGTTCTTCCACCTTCTGTTCGCTCGGTGGCACATACTGCTGCGACTGTTGCTGTGTGTCTCCGTCTGTAAACAAATATTGTGTATTATTTGGTGGAAATTACCTCAACTTCAAGGACTTCAATCAAACTTACCTGAGTCGTTGTAATTGCCTCGGTTAAACATCTGTTGAGTACGATTACCAGAGCCTAGAGGAAAAAGACATACATGAATATTCAAACTACGTGATCGATTTGCACAACAAACAAAACAAACGAACTTATTTTATATTAAAGTAATGCCAAAGAGTAAAATACCAAAATATATTTACATAATTAAATATACTCCACTCTATACACACTCATATGTACAAACATAAACCCATACGAAAAAGACCAAAACATAAAATGAATAAACAAGCGAAACCAACGTCTACGAAGCGGACACCATAAAAAAGCCAAATAATAAAACATTTCAGCAACGGTTCAGCACAAACTATATAATGCAGGAAAATACAAATCTCATCCGTACCGTTGTTGCCCTGGTTCGCAGCCTGACCGCTCTCGGTCATGTTCTGCAGATACCTGAACGCTTTGGACGGTATGGCGGCACCGCGATAGCGAGGATCTTCTTCGTTATGGAGATAAACTTCTCCGTCGACTGAGCGTGCGAGACACATGGCGGAACACGGCGGATGCAGTGGTTCCGCGGGCACAAGGACAAATCATAATGGAAAAATACACAAATTGTTACACATGGCCAGTTAGCATGGACGACGAGGAAGATCTGCTAAGCGCATCGGTAAATACCTTGATTTTTGACTCTATTCATCAGAGCCTTATCTTCGTTGCTGAGCTGCAATCGACGCAGCTGTCCTTCCGCCATATCGTGTTGCTGCTGCTGAGCCGCACCGGCCGAACGTCCGAACGATTGCTGCTGCTGCTGCTGCTTTGGGCCATCATTCTGATCGGCCACGGTCGCCTGACTGTTGGATTGATCCTTTGCATTCATTTCGGCTTCCGCTTCGTCTAGTGTGTCCGTGATTTGCTGCAGCACTCGGAACGAACGTGACTGATTCGGTGCACTGTTACCATTCCACGATTGAGCGTTGCTGCTGCTTCGAGGATCGCTGAAAAATAGCAAAGGACATAATGTTGCGAATAAAAACCTTCGAACAGTAGCTTCACAATCTGCAACATAGCACACAGCAATGATCAAGGCACAGATGATCGATCAAACAAACAAAAACAAAAGATGTAAAAGTTTAACCAAGACATAAGACATACAAAATAGTTCAGTAACAGCAATTATACAATTAAAAGGTAAGAAACAATTAATGAAAAAAACAATTAAATAAAAACTAACAGAAAAAACATAAACTTGTGCAAAATTCAAGTAAAACAGGACTAGTAAAAACAATCGACCGTAGTTCTTGAATTAAAAAGGAAGTAAAGCCAAAAATACATTCCCATTGCATAAGAAAATAATAACACACGCATACACCGTTGTGAGGACGAGTAAAGCGACGTAATGGCGTCTGTTTTGTGTTACGTTCAAGAAGTAGTGCCGTCATTTGATATGAGGTTTTCCCTCGTTTTATAAATTTCCCAACCAGTGGGGCATTGTGGTGCAATTACATAATTGTTTAGCAGCTGACAAATATAATCGGAAAACAAACGGCAATAAGATATATGGCGATGAGAAATCAAAATTAAGTCAAAGCACTTCGACCGTTCGAGCTTCAACACATTGAAACGAAGACGAACGCAATGAAAAACAACATTTTTATTGCGCAAAACGGCCACACCCGTATTTGATTTTTGTCTTGCAGAAGTGTACGTTTGGGAGTACAGTAATGAAAACAAAACAAAATTCAAGAACAAAAAATAGCGATGCAGATAATCGCAGCCATGCTTATTACGTGAAAAAAGGTGAAACAAACTTGAGCCCGTATTTGAATTGAGTAAATTTCTTTAAAAAAAACAATGAATTATTAAAACAACACAAACAAGAGAACAAAACCATGAAACATTTTTCAACAAACATAGCAAACAATTCATCGCTAGCAGATGGAAAGATGCAGAACTCATGCTCGCCAATGGATTTGAAGGCACCGGTTAGCGACGTTCGCTTTACATTTGCGTCGTATGCAGCAACACCGTCACTAATGAGTATGCGAAACACTGACGGTCATTGGCGGCGCTATGCCACATGCATCGATCACAGAGTGCGTGCTCCTGTACCTGAGTCTATTTTTAAGAAAGCGAAGCTTAGCTTCTAGCGGGATATCGTGAATGACGTAGCTACGATCACCACTATGCGCATCCGAACCACCCGTTCCGTTTCATTAAGTGTTTGCGTAGGGGGAAGGCGGGATAGGGTATTTTTCGCACCCCCAACACCACCATGGCACGGCGTGGAAAGTGGTCGGTTTGTTGCGGTTCCGAGACCGAGCATAGTGAGTGATTATCAGCGTTGCGTTGCGCGCAAGATCACCATGACAGCGAGCAGCGGCGGAAAAGGGGAATACGCGCGCGCACGGGTACACACACACACGGGCACACATACACACAGGCACACAAGTGGGAAGAACATTGTACCAAAAATAAGAGAAGAGGAAGAAAGATAAGAAATAGGGATCATCATAAGATATGGTGCATAGAGGTAGGTAGTAGTCGAAGTTTGCAAATACTGTCGTTGTTTTGTAGGATTTTGTTTTCAATAGCTCTGTGCCATAACCCAGTCCACTCCGGCTGCAATGGACCGCGCCTAGCGAAATGGGGTGCCAGTGTACGAACAATTACCTTTGAATGATGGCCGGCGTGTTGGACAGCGGTCCACGGACGGTATGCTCGGCTCCTTCCACCTTGATCGGTACGATGCGTACATTGGTCACATTTGATTGTGGCTGTGTCGGCGTATGCTGTTGCATGCGTTGCTGCTGTTGTTGCTGCTGCTGCTGAGGTTGCGAATGCATCGGATGGTGGAGAACTGCTTGGGGCGCTTGTGGGGCCGGCGGATAGTGCTGGTGATGTTGGTACAGCGGATGTGGCTGCGGCTGCCCGGTCGGTGTCGGCGGGTAGCTGATATTATTGTAGCCTTGGTTGACGAAATGATTCGGATTGGTAAACATGGCTGTTGGGGTGGTGAATCCTGCATAGAGATGAAAACGAGTTGGTTAGTGTGGGAAGCGATGCGATCATTCGTCATTCGGTACCACTGTGCGGTGTCGCAAATCCAACCGGGATGGGAGACTGCATACTGCTGTTGGCACCGGCCGGACCGTACTGTGCGTTCGGGCTATAGTATGGCGGTGGTGCGAAACTCGGAGCCGTTACTGGTGCTTGAACCGGAGACTTTTCAATCTGTATCGGTATGATACGTTCCTGTGAAGATATAGAGAAAAATGTGAGACTTCCTCTTACTTATGCATAGGCTTGAATACGACAAAGTTATCGTAGAGAAAAAATCTATTTGACGTGATCTAAGATCTCTCGAGAGAATGATCTTCATAAACGATCTGCGACTCCACCCTTCACCCTTAACATTAAGTAGTCATGTAATATATTGGAGAAAGGTTCTTTAGCAATTTGACAATCTATGAGGAATGCCCTGAAGACCTATTCCACAACACCTTGTCCAAACAAATTATCCAAAAATTGAGAACTTAAGTGCACTGGCAGATCTAACAGAGGTCGCCAAAAGCACCAATGGCCGATAGGTTAGGAAGAGTTGTCAAAAACATTTAAACACATCTCGTCAGCAAATAAAGATATCAGGGAATCCCTGACTGAGTGACCTCCTCAGAGTGAATCTCCATCGAAGATATTCTACGTTTTGAAGTCCTCAAGATCACGTTTCGTAGCGCTTGTTCTGAAATGGCTTATTTGATAGTTTGTCCAATTACCTTTTGCGTTCCTGCCGGCGATTGAGAAGAGTACGCAGGTTGCGACTGTGCATACACTGGAGCCTGTTGCGGATAGCCACGGTTTACGGGCATCGTAACCGTGCTTTGCGACACTGCAGCCACCGGCGGCCCTACCGACCGGGCCGCTTGCTGCACCTGCTGGGCGTACTGTTGCTGAACCGCCGCCGGAGTAGACTGTTGCTGCGCCGGGACGGACACATCGGCCGCAGATGGTCTGATGTTGTTCTGTGTGAGTTGTTGCGACGGCACGGACGGAGACGGTCTAGCCGACACCGGGGCCGGTGCTGTGACGATAGAATCAACAGATTTAGTGGTGGATGGAACACTCTCCCTGATGGCGCTTGGCGCTCTCTGTGACACGGATGGTTGTGGTTTGTACTGCTCTTGCAGCTGTGACTGCGGTGACTGTTGTTCGTTTGATTGTTGCTGAGAGTTGCTGCCAGCACCCTGATCGTTACTGTTGGCGGCCGAATCTTGCTCGTCCTTGTGCACCCATTCCGGCTGCTCCTTCAGGCTATTGTGCCGCGATGACATCCATGGTGGGCTCGCTTGGGTTAAGAGACTTTGCTTACTATTGGCAAACACCTCGTGTATCGGCGGTATATAGAGTGAACCAAGGGCCTGGGCAGCAGGTCTCTGTGTGCTGACCGGTTTGGCTGGTGATTGTGGAGCAGATGGTGACCCTGGGGATGAGGTGGATGAAACGGATGGAGACACACCGGACGAGGCGGACGACTGTGAGTCTTTCTGTGCGGATGATGGTAGCGGTGGTGGTGGAGGTGGAGCAACGGGACCAAACCCGACCTGAGCCGTGTTCTTCAGGCCCATGGTCTGATCCTTGCCAGCATTGCCAGCGGACTGTGTAGTGTTGTTGTTAGTGGACTGGTACGTGGACACAGGCGAGGGTGATGGTTTGGGGCGCACGGGTGGTGGAGAATCTTTGGCGGATGGTGAGGGTTGCGTGGTAGTGGACACTTTGGTCGGCGTGATCGGTGGTGGAAGGTTTGCCGGCACCGGACTCTGTCCGTAGACGGGTGGGGTTTTGATCGACGATGATCCGCGAGAACCGTTCTCGAGCGGTTTAGTTAGATTGAATGGGCTTGGTGATCGTTTCTGCTGTGCCAATGGGTCACCGCGGACAGTGAGCTCGTCTGTGCGATTGTATGTGTTCTTAGCAACTGCAATGATAACAAAGATGCAATGATACAACAAATGTGCACGGTTAGTAACAAACACACGGATGCGATCGGATTGGAGATCTCCTCAGAATGTCACGATCGATCGTGCCTTTACCTTCGTCGTCTAGATCTCTGTTCGTGTAGCTGTAGCTGGGTGGAACGGGCCGTGGAATCTGTGGCCCATCCTGCTGCTTCTCCCGCCGGTACTCCTCTATCCAAAAGTCGTTCTTGGGCTGTGGTCTAGGTGCCTTGCGCAGGGCCGCCATCGGATTCGGTGGTATCTTAATTTCGGGCCGCATTCCCATCGGCGGTGGCTCGAAGCTCTGTGGTCTCGGGGATTTACGAGCATCCGAGCTACTCGCCATAGGTAATGCTGGACCCGGACCGGGTGGAGGAGGCGGCGGTGGGACGGATTTGTTGCCACCGTTCGAAGGAACCACACGCCCCGTTGGCGGTGGAGGTGGCGGTGGTGCTGGAGGTCCTGTAGGAAATACCTGAAAGGGCATACCCATTGCTGCTGCACCGAGCGTGGCGGCCGGTGAAACGGAACTCTGACTTCCATTGCTCGTACCGTTGCCGTTGTGATTGGAACCATTGTTCTGTGGGAAGGGTTTGTTATGATAATTTTCTTGCTCCTGCTTCCAGACAAGCGTACAATTACCTGTGCCAATGGCGACACTTTCGGCTGACCGGTGACACCTTCCGAGTTGGCATTTCTGGATATCCGTTTCGCCATTCGAGGTGATTTAATCTGAGACAGATCGATACCGCCCGGTGTGTAGGTGAATGGTTGTTTATCCCGCCGCATCATGGCATTCTGTACGCAGGCCGGCGGTTCTGCCGGTAGCTGTGCCTGTATCCGACGAGCCGAATTGCCGATCGTCGACTGCGGGGGTCCACCGTAGCTGTTTGATGAAAAAGAAGAAAAAACCATTTTCAAAAAATTGCAAACACACATTTGGAAATGGACGATCAACATAAACATCACTCGTTTATTTATACAGCGTGTGCGCTAGCTGAAACCGATCTCCCATAAACCGATGGCCTCGCTGGTCAATTCTTATTTTCCATTCGTTGTGCGTGGTCGCTTATTTTCCGCCCGGTGGAAAGATTCTCAGAAATGAATGGAAAAACAGACACTTTACATTGACCCATTTAACAGGCATGGGTAAATCTGTTCTTTTGGCACAAAATTTTGGGACGGGAAACGAGAAAAAAAAGGAAAAATAGACACGCAACCCACTCCATGTGTTTTGAATGTGACGGAAAAGCTATTTATAACTCTTTTTTATAGTTTACTTTACATAGTATATTTACTTCTGTAGAACTGGAATAGAAATTCGTTCTCTTTAAATAAAATTTCCTACGCAAACGCTAAAATATCTCGATACTTCCCAGATTTACACATCCTCAGCTTCGTCTTACATTTGGTGTAAATTATAACATGGCCTAATTTTTGTCTCACCCATCAACGTTTCGTCACCGGTTGTGGTAGGCGTTAAGTTTAGGTCTTTTTTTTTTCAATCCACCCGCTGACATGTTTGTTCTGGTGTTGTTGAACTTCAGTCGACATTGTCTGACCGACAAATGGAGGTTTGCATTAATTTTTGTCACACACTTCACGAGCGGGAATACGACCCCAAAAAGTTAAATAACAACTGATCATCCATCATAGCCAGTGGAAAGCACCCACGGTGCGTCTTTCAGCGATTTGGACCGTTACCTTGTAGCTATCATCGTCTCAATCGCACAATTAGGTTAAGTGGTTCCGCACTAACGCGCACGGTCTGTGCGACAGACAGAAAATATCGGTCAGTGCTGCGTACATCAACATCGGCAGAGATGCGATCGATGTAAATGCAAAGCAGAACGGTTAGAAAAACAAGACATTTGCACGCACATCTGCAATTTTTTGTTTCTTTCTCTCTGTTTTTTTTTTCTACGTTTCCTATCCCCGCTGTCAAGGGATTTCTTTTCGAGCGAGAAAACATAAAAACCTACTCGAATCTCCACCGATCAAGGTGTACGAGCGACCATTCTGAAGCAGCTAGACAGCGCACATATGACACTGCATTGCTGTCAAATTCGGTGTACGATCCACTGCCGGCTGACACTTGGGAAACCCACTCAACACGTGCTGCCGGGTTTTGTGTTTCAGTTTGTGAGATTTTCATAGCCAAATCACTGTACCGGGCGCCCCCACCACCAACGCAATTACCACGCGGCGCCACGCGCATCAACCCGGCTCGAAGGATGGAACATATAAATAGCATTTTTCGCGAGTGCAATTTTTGAACCGATCAACCGTTTCCAAGTTGTTTCGGGATCACTTCGCACCGCGATGCAGCTTTACGTACTTTCGGTTGTTGCTGTTTTTTTAATTACGAAAGTAATAGTAAGAAACTCACGTCGGACTGTGTGGTTTTTGTTTGTTATTGCGCTACAAACACTCTCTCTCCCTCTTCGGTACATTTCTAATGTGAACAGGAAGAAATGCAGCACCACATACACGTATCAGAAATGTATCACATGCTGTTTGAACTGGTTTGTAATTTATGATGCACTAAAACGTGGTGCAAACCGTTCGTCCACCACCACCACCAGCAGTACAACTTCCCCGACTGCATCTTCACGCAGTCACTTAACAAATCGCTCAGGAAGTGAACAATGCGAGACATACAATTTATCGCACTGCGCTAATTTTAAGATTGGTGGATTGTTTTCACGCGAAATACTAAGGATTTCTGTTTTACACGTTTCGCTATAATGCATTTCGATTTTTTGAATGAAATTGCATTGAGATTCGCTAAGTGGTTTGGGAAATACACGGTCCCAAAGGGAACGAATAGATTTGGGTTAATTGGCTGCTGCGTGTGCTGTTGCTTGAAGTGTTTGAATACTTGGCTTATTGAAGAATAAAAATACGCTTAAGTACGATCGAGTACTTGAGAGTTGTAATGGATCGTAATTTTATTTCGCAATATATTAATGGTGACCACATTAAACACCGTAAGACGATAAGCAATAAAGTGATCGTAAAGAGTGTACTTTGTGGTTTAAATGTTAAGTGTTCTACCATTTATAGAAGGTACTTAAAGAAAAATAGTACAAAACATAGCGATGTAAAATTATTCAAATAGTTTAAATTGTTTAATTTTAATTATTATTTCAATACATTTTACTCAAATACTCAATACTCAAAGATCCATGATCACTAAATAAATCCATTGAAAATTTTATAAAAACTACTTAATACTAGTTTTTGATGATAATGATCAGATATATTCAGAAATTTGCACTATTGTAAAAACTAATATTTAATGCATATTTAACTTTCAGTTTGAAGAAGCTGCTAGCTCATCATCAAATTTAAAATTAGGATACAATATAGTATATTTAATATTGAATAACAAGTACATTTTCCTTGTGATATAATATTATCAGCTATAGTTTGTCTTACGTCACAATTAAAAATATTCAATAAATCATTGTATACACAAATAAAAAGCAAATGATCGCAAATTGTGTACTGTTCGCGCATCATCTTTACTGGAGCGTAAATAACACAGCGCACATATTCTACCAACCCTGTCCGATCATCAGGTGCCAGAAAAACAGTTCTATTTAAGTAACCGGTACCAGGCAAAACAACTCGCATTCAATCAGCTCGCTTGTGCCAATTCAGCTCAACCGTTCCATCTCCCGCCACGTGTGCGCAAACTTTCCCGTGAGTTCAAGTTCATTTTCCAGGGAAAACTTTCCATTCCCGGTTTTCCGCGGCCGGCAAACCTCACAGCGGGCATATCCCGGTTAAATCAAGCCGAACTTCAATCCTGCCCAGCCCTGCTTCCCGTTTAAACACAATGTACCCCTTCCCGGGAGTGCAAAATGTTTAGACCATGACTAACAGACGTTGAGGGCCAAAGTATATAAATAGACGTCCCTTTATTCCCAGTCTCACCCAGTCTTCTGTACGCAATGCATTCCCGCGGCAATGTCTGAATGCATCAAAAACAACAAGAACAACAGCAAATCGCAAAACCGGGAACCCTTTCCAACAAACATACCCCAAACGGTGTCAAATAGCGGCCCTGTCGATCGTTAATTCATTTGCTCGTGTTCAAGCGAACGACTGTATACTTTGGTGCGCCTGCGCCAGATGCCTTAACCTTAAGCGATAGTTTGTGTGTGAGGTCTCCGCACAACTTTGTGTCGATCGAGTGAAACGATTTCGATTTTTATCGTTCGTTTTTTTTTTCTTACTCAGAGCGAAAAAGTGAAATTTACTCTAAGCCTATTCGCAATATAAACTACCCATCAATTGCCACCAATAGGATCGCCATTCGTGGGTTGGCTTCCCCTTTTCCGAAACTTGCTCGTTAAGCGACTAAGGATATCATTATCCACCAGGTTGATGATTGACGTCCCGTGGGGTGGCTAGAGAAAGTAAAGAAAAGCCGCCACACCAACGCCATTGCAAAAGCTTTCCAATGTTCCGTGACCTTTTGAACCGCGTAGGCTGACTAATGGGTGATAAAACTGCCCCTTGCCCGAAGCACTAACTACCGCCTGCACTGTGGTAAGTAACGATGATAGTCATGCCGCAACGTTGTTACGTCCATCGTACCAATACGTTTACCCATGTTTGCTTCCACCGAATCGAAAAAGGGCCAAATTAGTGTGGCTGCATATGAAAGCACGATGTAAAACCGGACCGCCGTACCCCAAAACGGAACAACACGGCTAAGGAAACGAAACCGCGACAAAAAAACGGTACACCAGGGGCGGTGAAAAACAGGTTCAATATTTAAACCATGACTCATGCCACCCGGAATGGGAATGCATTTAATTCCCTTTATACGGTTCACCCTAGCGAACGAACGGTGTGTGGAGCGGGAACGGCGGACACCGTAACTAATTTGGGACGATTTAAATATCTTTTCTCGCAAAAGATCATTCCCAAAGCATCGCCAAAGTGTTGTGCCGGTGAGTGGAAGAACCTTAATGGGCGAGAGAATCGTGTGCACCGGTGTGCATTGTTCTGTGGGTGTTTGGAAACTGCAGCAGCCGACGAAAAGGTTAACGTAGTTAATGTCCCTAACGTTTTAAGGCGCAATTAAATTTCAAATTTAATAGATACACATCTTGTTTTGCTTCTTCAATTAAATTATCCAAAAACATGTATTTTTTAGAATAAGAATCGGTGGCAGAGCCGATAGCGATACCGGTATTCAAGACAGCAGGGCCGAGGTTCGTTTCCCTATGTCGAGTGAGAACTGACTATCCTACTACGTGATATTAATATGGCTGGCATAGATATATAGGTCGTTACGCATAACAAGAAGAAGGAAGAAGTTTTCGTAGCGCATAGAGATAATCACATTTCGTTTCAGCTAATCTTTTCGTAATAAGTGTTCGATTAAGTTAGTTTAAAAGTTCTTTAGAGAATTCACTTGCTTTATGTTGCTGGATATAAATGGGCAATATTTTTCCAATGTCAGAAAAATATTATTCCAGAATTCGGAGAAATTTTTATATCAACTTTGATCGCATATGCATAAGAAATCTTCGAGCTCTATTCTGTAATTCATTTAATCCTTACATTAAAGAACGATTCCATGATCCCATACATCAATGATTGGTCTAAAGAAGCGAAGATCCTTATACGGTGTTCGAATAATAAGGAGTGATCGTACAACAATTTTCAGTCAAAAGTAATGTTTAGAATGCTTTTAAGAGCAAAGCGCAGCTTTTTTTTAAATGTTAATACACAACGAGTGGTGTTCCAAAGATAAGTAAATATGTGACAGAGTTATTTGATACCTTAGAACGCCGAAACTTAAAAGCTGTGGGATGTAAGGATGCTAACATGTTCTATGAACAAAATATCTTCAAATTCCTTAAAAACCCATTAGTATTACATATGACACTCCACTGGAAGGTTGACGAACGCGATCATAAGCGTTTTCCCCCCCTTCAACCAAGGAAAAACTTTGACCGACCCTGCCCAGGACACAACGGCACACAAACATCGTCCATCATCAATGTTTACACTCATTTAGAACCCGTGTGACACTATTTATGTTGCCCGCCTGTTTAGCAGGTCGGCTATCCGATGGCAAATTCTTTTCCCTCGTTCAAGTTCAAACAATCGTTCCCCGGGTCGTAGTAACACGCGTCCCAAGCTTCCGCGTACTAGGGGACACGGACGACATGACACTCGGCAAAGTATAAACAATCTGTGATTAACCTTGAAATCTAAGCATTTGCGCTACCATTTACCCTATGTCGCTCCACACCGCTTCGCTTTCGCCCGAAAACGTGTGCCATCTTTTACATCATACCCTTCGTAACCTCTAAAGCAAAACTTAGAGGAAATCAGAGTTTTTAAAAATATATCACCGTAAGTGCTTCCCCTCAACGTGCCTATCGTCTTGTTTTTTTTTCGGCTTCCGTCTGTCCATCCACCATCAAGAAGATTACAATTCATTGCCCACCAGTTAAACGATCAGCTCGTACGCCTACGATTTCGGCTGTTGAGCGAACTGATGCGAAAGTCACGATCACTGAAGCTCAAAGGCGCGTGATCGGACTCGCGTCTGCTAAGTCGTGCAGAAAGCGCACACACAATCACAAATCAGGATAAAGAAATGGGTAGTTCGTATCTTGGACTGATTCAACCGGTCCCGAAACTGGGAACACTTAAACAAGTTCTAGCCTTGAAGCTCCAACCAGAAGTTCCTGCACATTGGTCGCTTAGGAGTGTTCCTCCAGTAGGGAAGAAAAACTATTCCGTCCCACTTCCATTCCGGGGTGTGAAAGTAAACCAAGACTAAACTGGTCTCGAGTACGGTACGATAGGATGGCAAGTGAAGATGACATTGTTGCAGTAAATATTGCACGCACGATTTGCTACTGCTCCTATAGCAGCCGGCTGTTACTACCTCATTGCAACTGGTCGTGCTAAATTTTGCTGTGGCTTGATTTCTGTAATTCATCATCATAATCTCCCTCTGCTGTATCTGTGGATCTTGGAACTGACTGGCAATGACCAGAATCGCACACAGGCACAGTTGGAGGAAGTAAATCCGTTAAGCTCATAGAGCAACCCAGTTCACTCCACTCGTGTGGCCCTGACGCCATACCGCCCTAACAAACTGCCACTCATACATGCACTGCGGGACACTCTAGCAAATCTCATAGATCACATGCGGGTGGAGTGCCGGACGGATCGGCTGGCGCCACTATCGATGACGTTTCGAGCTGTTTCTAGTAGCTCCATCAGACCAGTGCACGTTCCGAGGCTCCCAGTCGCCGCTGTCACTCGCTGTCTCCGTAAATGGAACTGTCAATGAAACGTGGCCGCAATTCGTGGCGCAGCAGCGCTGCTGATTATTCGGTATTCGTTCGTCGAAACCTTCAAAAAAACATATGGCGGAAGCTGAGATACTGGCTGGGACCGCATCAACCGTACCGGAACTATCAAACTGATACTGGGGAGTAGCATTAGCAAAACTTTAACCCTCTAATGCTTAAGATGCGCCCATTAAAGACAAACGTTTAGAGGTGTGAAATATTGCGATTTATTACTGCTAGCTTAATCTCGATCGCATAATGTAGAGACGCTAGCGCGTATACAATAGCAGTTCGTTGTTGAAGATGTCCATGGCAAAGATGGACGAACAAAAAGCACAAGTAGTTATACTGCTCGAGGACGCAGTTGGTTTAGGGTTACTTTTTTTTTTCCTTTTTCAAAATATGTTATGTAAACATGTGGACGAATAAATTCGCGAGACCAAAAAAACTCACACACAGAAACAGGAAATTCCACAGACAGTGAATCATAAAACATCTGGTTGGAAAGGAGGTCAATGTAAACAAAACTTGCATGAATGTTTTAATGCATTGTTGAATATCTCTAAACTTTATACTAAAATAATGTACTCCAGAATAAGATTTAATTTATTAAACAATAACAATGAACGGAAAACTATGCAGTATTAATACATCATGCGCAAACGCTTTACTCATTCACGGGAAGAAATTAACATTCCCGCCGTCACGCTTTGATGATCAACAAACGATCAGTCATCGATCTTAATGGCATCTTAGATGCGCAGTGTAAAATACAACACCACCACCATACGGGTCATCGAAGGAAAGCAATCGAATTACTCACGTTTCCCCACCGAGGCCAAATCCCGTATCCTCCCGTACACGGTACGCAGGGTACGTCTGCAATATATCGTTCGCCTTGCCATTGTAAGAACCGAGCAGCTCGCGGTACTTCGAGTAGACATGGCTCTTGAACTGTGCCGTCGTGGGAACGGCGGGCGCCGGACCGGGACCACTCTTAGTAATTGTTGTAATCGTTGCCATTATTATTACTGCTTACAGTTTGAATTTCACGCACAGAAAAATTGCAAACAGCACCATTCACTACCTTCACCGCCACTAACTTCACCTTAACACTTCAGCCTTCCCCCAAACGGAGAAGCTGGACCTAATGTATGCTTTCGGTTTGTTTGCTACGTTGCGTCAACACGTATTGTCGATTGAAACCGAGCGGCGAAAGGGATCGAATAGAAGCAAATGACATCAGGACACTGTTGACAACAAAATGACCCCTTACTGTAGAGGTCATCAACGCTTAACGCTTTCCGAGATAGAATCGCTTTCCACACGTTCGCGCACAATAATTTGCGTCACACTTTTGCTAACAAAATTCTGTTCCAAAAACACTTCACGGCTTGCTGTTCGGCAAATAGAATGCTCTATAGTAGACACCCTTTACAAATGGTGTTTAGGCTATGGAAACGATTCGAAGCAAGCCTCCGACCTGACGTCTATTTGGGGCGACTTGTTCCGGACAACTGTGAGTCGCACCCGTACCGTAACGCAGACAAGGGTGTCAGTGAGCAAAGCGTCTGTTGGGAGTGCGTCGTCTTGCACACTGGAGGGAAGACATTCGCCGAGATGCATTTTTTTTTTTTGTGTCGTTGTTGTTTGATCCACCTCGCCGTCTTCTTCCGTAACGTATGGTCTCTCTCTCTCTCCGTCTTTCGGAGTGCTGTTAAACCGAGAACTGGTTTGCGAAGCACTCAGACTGACCTTAAGATGTAACGCAGCACCAGCAAAGCTACCTGAAGCCTCCGGAACCGGAACGTGCCCAAGAGAACTTGGCGAGATCGATTAATTTCTTCTTGCTCCTCTGTGTTGGCTCGTAAACGGTTGTTTTACCTCGATCGTTCCTTCTCCCACGCGGGAACTCCGGTTGAAGCGTGCAGAGAGGTAGACCGATGGGGGTGGTAAATGAGAAAAACAGCAAAAGCGTAGAAAGTGATAAACGTGAAGTGCGCCGAGAGCCATAAAACAGGTCTAGCTGAGATGCAATTGAAGATGCAGTGCGACCGGTGCACGAGGTGTAAACCTCCAGTACAGGAGGATCGTTTGGTCAGCCTACGTCGATACGGAAACGTACTGATGTGCAGAGCGGTGTGGCATACCGTACTGTACTCACTGTGTGGTTACGTTACAAAACGCTGATGAAGATGGGATTTTGTGTGTGTCCATCATAAAAGATACCTCGTAACGTACCACACTAACTTTGGTACGGCAATGGTTATGAACGACTTCGTTTACTACCCAAGTTACGATTAGACGTCGTTAAAATAGTTGTTATTTAAAATACCGAAGCCTTGCTTATCTAACGCCAAATAACGATTGGTGTAGCATAAAGTTAAATTACTAGCGAAAGTAAAATACAACGAAAGGAAAACAGATACTTTAACAACGGTATACTGAACAATTATCTTAGCAATTATCGCATCTTTGGCGAACAATTCATTTGAATCGCTTTAATTATGCTTCCAAAATCTACTCAGTCCCAGAGTTTGCTAAATTAAGTATATCACTCACGAGGAGTTTTTAATCTTTGTTCGATACGTCAATTATCTATAAGAATTTAAATTTATAATTAATTAATAAAAAACAATTGGTTAAAAAAGTATGTAATATAACAACTTGAAGAGTGTGAAAACCAACTCTTTTTACTTAAAAATTATTTTAATGTCTTTTGAAAATTATTTTACTTGTTATCTTGAATTATTTTATCATGATCTGCATTTTAATATTTTTTTTATTTTTCGTGTCGAGCATTTTACCATAAATTCTTTATTTAAATTCATTATTTAGCGATTTAGCACAATTGAGAATAACAGTATGGCGAAATGTGATACTTAACAATTTAAACATAATGCTCTTCTTTATACTTCACCCTTGGCTTATGTTAAAAAGTAACTTTGGACACATGCAGAAGATTGTAGATTAAAGTTGAACTTTTTTTTTATTAATCTTTGTCTGAGGCAATTCTGCCTCAGGTCCAAAGGATATTTGATCGACGACTTTCAGTGTACTAGACCGATCGCCGACGCTCGAATGAACTATTGAAGGCACTTTAATTTGACGAAATATGATAATTTCACTACTATGACATTTTTAAGTATCTCATTCATTTTACTTCCTGAGAAGAAGTTGTACCTCCTCTTCGATTCATATCGGTAGCTAATATTGAAGAGCTTACATTTTATCGGAATCTAAAATTTTAAATCCATGCGTTTTCACGAAAAGAAAGCTCTCTAACGACGTTCGCCATTAGATGCTTTTGTTGTCCACATCACGTAAGGCAAAGCTAGCAAAAGATCGGGTTGTTTCCACTTCCTGATACGGCATATGGCGAAACAGCATTACACCGGAACTCTCGGACCACATAGCGAACGTCACGAACCTGCAAACCTGCCAAACGCCATGCACAAACACTAAAACCTACGCCGCACCTGCGTGCGTATGGAAAATGTGTCCACAAGTCCGCTTTTCCTGCCATCCGTGCGTGCGAGAGCCTGTTTTGCGCATGAGTTTCAAACGCGTCCGCACGAGGTGGGACAAAAACATGGGTGAGGAAAACTCATCCTAACACCCCATCCGGGCGTATACCGGTTCTGCTGCGCCTGGTTGACACGCCTCTACCATGCTGAACCTTCGCACGGAAAGGTTGCTGTAATGGATGGTGCAAGAAATTTTTACGACATCTTCCCAAGATCTTCGGCACCTTCACATCACCTCGGCGTCTCGGTTACGTACGCAATGTTCGCACAATCTGCGCACCCTTGGCTTTGGTCACGGACGTACAGGCGAATATTGTTTATTGCCAAGCTCGGACGTCCGCAGTTGCGATGTCTCTGATTATCCTCGACCGATCGGCCATCCAACAACTTCCGGGAAAATCGAAAGTGTCAGCTGGTCTGTAGGCAATGTTTCATGTTCTCACCGCCAGCGCTGTCCGAATGTCCGACAAACGAAACGCATCGAATGGAGCACGGAGCTGACGTGATTGAATCATGGCTATTTTCGATCACCCACACTTCCTACAGCCGCCGAAACTGTGGAGAGAGCGTGGGACGGTGGGCACAATTTTGAAGAGTGATGAAAATTATCAACGAACAAAAAAACATATCTTCATCCCCATAAGAACACAGAGAAGGAAGAAAAATTATCATAAAAACACACACACTCCCTCGTATATCCACATCAGAATGATCCGCGGCTGTCCGTGCGGTAAATCTTGCCCACGGTGCGGAGTATTAAAAGTCAAATTGTTACTGTGTAGTCGGAAGTCGCTCGCAGCCGGGAAGATGACAGCCGAACTGTGATATGGGGGAAAAGAAAATCTGCCAAAACCTGTTGGTACCATCAATCTTCCGAATTGGACATCGAACGCTCGGCACGGATTTTTTGCGTTTTTTTGCCTCTGTCCACAAAGGCGACACCAGTGTGCGTGTGTGTGTTTTTTTTGTTTTGGGAGAGACGGTGCTTATTTTTAATCCCAACCAAGTGCGTTGCCACATCAAACGCCACGTTGGATGCTGATTAGGTAGCTAGTGACCAAACGCACAAAAGGCGCTGCGAACGTGCGTGTTGAGGGAGTGTGGTACGTTCACTAAGTGTCACTGATCTCGTGATTGGCTACGATTCACTACACAACAAATAGATGACCAGCGTCGGAACGAAGGTTTGTTGTTGTTTTGCGGAAACCGTACAGAAACACTAACATTTAAAGATTGTACCGCGAATAGAGATGTGGCAAGTAAATTTGATAAACAACTATTGAACGTTGTAGAGAAAAGCGTGACAAATTCTTCTGGTATTTTGTGTACAAATAATCACTGTCTTCCCCACGAAACACATAGGATTTGTTTAATCAGCGCACGCAGATCGATTACTTGAAGTCGGAAATAAAACATATCCGTTCGGGTGTAAACTTCATTACCGTATTTAATGTCGCAAACCAACGAAGGAAGGGTACGCACTGGAACTGTTCAATTTGCGCACCTAATTACATGCCACCTCGATGATCACAGTGTATGACAACTTCCTACCACGTGTTCCCAGCACACAAACAGGTGGGCGAAAACCCATTAAAGGCGATCTGACTGAATCGATTTCATCCCAGCTGCACAGATGAACTATAAAGCTCAGTGCTCCGTAAACGGCGTGTCCATTAAGAAGCAAGCTTTAATAAAAAAAACCTCCGAAACACGGTTCGCTATTCTCTAGGGCACGTTAAAATGGAACTCTATTCGAAACGCGGTTATTAACAGCACATGATTCATCGATGCATTTATAGCGCACAAAGAACAAGCGGCAAAATGTACGTGTGGAATAAATTTTACTGTCAACCTGAATCAACTGCGTACCGATCTTGGCGTGTTTTGGTGTGTAAAGATGACAGCAAGAGTAAACACAATCCGGTCAGCGTGAATTACCGTGTGGAATGCACCGACAAATCGTGGGCCACTGACCGTTTCCGTGCGCGGTTTACGCGTGACACACTCTTCTTCGGGGCGGACCACCTGAAACTATCGAAAACATTCCGCCCATTCCGGAGCGGCAGTTTCCTGCGACGTAGAATGCGGTTGCTTCGTGGGCAGGAAGGCAACAGCTGCCCGTTTGTGTGTGGTATCTGTGTTTTGGGTGACACGTTTCACGTACGGACTGCAGCTAGCAAGGGGACAGCAAATTACCTTTCACACAAACAGATCATTTTCTTATCTGACGAACGAACAAACAAACGGTCGCATCATATGGAGATGCATTTATTATGCATTGTGAGAAGCATTTCAAAACATCGAGAGTTTGTTGTACGCTTGGAAATACGATAGCAAATTTGCCTTATCATGACTGGACAAATATGAGTTTGTAGAAAATTCTCCAACGTCTCAAGTAACTCGCGAAGATGGCGCAATAGGATTTTTTAATAATCTCATTACTCGCATATGCCCTTGGCATTTAGATGTAAGGTGTGAAACGATCTATATTACCCGTTGCAATAAGGAATTCTAAGAAATTTATCGTAACTAAGATCACGCGATCGGAAAAGACTCCCCAGAATCAATTGAGATGATCATATTGCTAGGATGCTACCAGGCGACTCGTCTCAAAAACTACTTCCAAGCCATGCACTCGGATTTATTAAGTTCAATTTGAAATTAGAAAAAACCGCTGCTCTTTCCTGAGCGATTCTAAGGACTTCTATAGCAGCTTTTAAGATTCTTATAAACTAGCAATATTTAAAAATAATTGGAGATGGAACGACTATTGTTTTCCGATCCAAGTTTTAATAATCTGATTCTGATCTGATCTGATCCAAGAATATCACATCTAATGCTCTGGAAATCGAAATTCGCTCCATTATTTAACTCTACTTAGTGCAGTGGTTTTTGGAATTAAATGAGTTAGTTATTGTCTTCAACCAACTCTCCTATGGTAAATTTAATATGTATTGCTTATGACTTGACCAGATCATAACTCTATTCAATAACGTTTCCGTTTGATCATACAGCCTATATGGGCTTAAAATACAAACGTGAAGAACCCGCTAGAAGAACCCAGAAGCTGTCAATGTTAACATCGCTCTTGCTACAAATCCGGTACCCTCTGTACCGGAAGTGTAGCCGTACGTTCATCAGCTTAAAACGGTATGCCTTTGCTAGGCTTAACGGATTTTCGGTAAAATTATTAATTTAATATTTTCACTCGGTCTGGTGCTTCAACTAGGCAAGCGACTACCAACACAGACCGGGTGACAAAACATCAGTCGGATTCGTACGCGCTTCATCGGATTCGAAGCAGACGTCTTGCGATCCTCGACTAAAAGTGCTAAATATAGACGACTTGCCCGATCCGTTTGACTACTCTCTCGAACCGGTGTTGTAGTGTGTTGATGATAATGGGATGTTTTGCCGTCTCCAACACCGTTCACAACTTGCTGACATTTCGTCGGTTGCTAGAAGTTTTTTTTTTCTATATTTTTCTTCTTGTGCGCATCCTAACACGAACGCACAAAATCACCTTTTGCATGTTTGCTACTGTGCACTAGCAGCAAACTGTCCCTACGATTACTACAAAGATTCACTAAAGATTAACCGGCCCACGGCGGCCACCACGACGATGTATTGAAGGTTCGGTTCTGTTGCTATAGCCACACACCTGCCGAATGTGAATGAAGGATACCGTAGTGATCGGATGTGCTACAATAGTAAACCGATGACTGGTAGCGAACCCTAAAAGCCACTGAATCAACCTTGGCATTAAAATGCTTTTGCCAAAGTCGTTCGTTAGAGTGGTTCCCCTCTCTCGAAGGATACGAGCGATATCTGAGGCCATACAAGACAGTTACCATATCTAACTTATCCTAGTACATTTTCTACAAACCTTGATCTGTCCATGTTTCTGTTGATATAACTGCTGCTAATGCTGCGGCTACTGAGAGGAGATTGCTTCTAACCAGCACTACAGCTTTCCCTTCAGTAGTAGAGATCCTTTTACAAAGGACAAGCTTTCAAAACACAAACACGCACACACACACACACAAGTACGTACTATCTCACAATTAAACACGCACTGTCAGTGATCGTAAAGCACCATCCAATTTAACTATATAAAGTGTTTGCCGATCTGATCAAGGAACCGGATCTTCCAACCACAACACACACACACACTGTGAAACCCCTTGCTTGTCACGCTTGCTTCTTGGGTGCACTACCAACAATCCCACAGTGGAGATCTCTTTTTGTTGCAAATTTCGTGTCGAAAACTGTTATATTAGCTGGGTAGCTGCTTACTTTTAGCGCTCGGTTTAAGCGATGCAGCGATAGATCCGTTCGTCGCGAGATTAAGATCACTTCCAGCTGCTTCCCATGCAGTGTTGAACCAGCTCACAGCTCTGCTTCAAACTTCAATGCACTCGTGCACGTAAGAACCTTATAATCTGCACAATTTACAATACTATTAACAAGATTTACAGAGAATGCACTAGTACTGTATGAAAAGATAAAATAAAACAACGCTCCACTATATCACCAGATTTTTTGGCTAAATATCTTCCTATCTTTTGATTTGATCTTCTATTGAGCAGTTCCCTGTATCGATACTGCCGTTCGATGGTTGCTCACTAAAACTTAAGGGGATATCAAATGGTGTGTCACTAACTAGAGCTGCTAGGGTGTTAAGTACTTGGTCGTTCTATCAGTCACAGAGCTTAGACGTTACGCGTTCCATCGTCCAACTCACACTGGCCAGTTTTTCCGAGTACGTTCGTCGATCGGTCGCGATCGTGGGTTTTCCCAGCATCCGCGCTCGCGACATCTGTCCTGCATCCTCTTCTGTTCTGCCCACAGACCAATCACCTCCGCTGCTACCAACACAACCAAACCGTTCTTAGGTACGGACAGAAAGGGGGAGTCGGATTTTCGGTGTTTTCCCAGTGTTTCCACCTTGCTCGTCCGCTGTGGCGCTCGTGATCCTCAACCATCGAAACCAAAAAGGATGGACCGTTGTCAACGCTCGGTTCCACTCCCCGGTAGCGCCTACACGGTGTTGAAGGTTTTCCCGGCTACTTCCCGTTGCCTAGCTTCCACCGTTTGACCGACCTTTGCTTTGGCATCGTGTCGTGTTTGTCCCTTGTTGTGTGCCGTGCATTGACACAGGCCCAACACCCTTCGATTGTGCGTTTGTGCATGGGGAATAAGAGGACACCGGCGGTACCGTACGAAAGCTCACCGTGACAATCCGTGGCGGACGCCGGATTTCGTAGCGGTGTGGTTTAGTTTTGGCATTGATCCTATTTTAGTAACAGATTCAATACAATTAGGCAAAGACGCGAAAGGGTTTGGCTGTGAAGCTGCCGAGCGGATCGCTGTAAACCTTTAGCATGCTGAGGAGTGTGCGGAGTGTGACGAGAGTGATATTTTTGGCCAGTTGGAAAACTCTACGCGAATCGCCGGCACACATACATACACTTGGCGGATCGTGGTTTTGGTGTTTTTTTTTTTTTGTTTGCTCATGGTTGCGAAAGTGAAAATGGTCTGCTCAGTGTTCGGTTCACAACTTTTCCTCGCATCGATCGGAATAGCACGCAAGGTTCAGAAGATGATATGTATTTTCTTTTCTTCTTTTGTTTTGCTTTTGTTCATTCATCGCCCTTTTACCAACGATCGTGCGTCTAAGCAGTCAGACTGGCGCACCGTCGGAAAAGCCGCTTTGCGTTTGCGCATGCAACCTGCGCGTCCCCAAAAAAAAAAACACCGAACCGAAGTCAAAACCATCGCCCTAAACGTTTCATATCTACCCACGGGTTTTAGCCATGTGTTGGACACCTTTGCATTGGACGATGCGCAACACGGTGCGCGAAATGGGTTCATTCTCGCGCAGTCTGCGTGCGTGCACTCTTTCTGCTCCCGTCCCTGATGTGTGCCGTGGACGAACTGTCTCCCCCAGCCGCGTGTAAGTAGTATATTATCCAAACAGGCTAGCCACCCGCACGTTCAACGAACGCGCTAGTCCGGTTGACTAGAGAGATGGACCTGCTTCATGACCTTCGGTGGATGAAAATGATCTTCCGTTTGCCTGAAAAACTCCTGCCACACCTTCTCCCATCCTATACGTGATAAAATTCGAGCGCACCGCGTGCAATTAATTGATGATTCTCGTTTCTAGCACTGCCGCCGAAGAATAACAACAAAAATACAAAAAAGAGAAAAAGATCGGAAGCGATCTTCGCAACCGAACGAATGGTGCGTGAGCGTACGTACAGGTCGCTGTGTGTGTGTGTGTGTGAAGTTTAGTGTGAACATGTAGAAGATTTATGTATTGTAGGAAAGAATCGCTCGCAACACCCTCGAGGGGGTGAGTGTTTTAGAACGATCGTGCAATTTATTCGTTGCGAGTGCGAACTTTACTACCCACACTTTTACACGATACAATGTCTGCTAGTGACAACCACTTGTCCGAATGCGTTTCTTTTTTATTGTAGTTTGATTTTTACATATTATTCTACACTACTTTACTTAAACAATATTTTGTAGAGGAATTCGAAGAAAGTAGTAGCATTTAATGAGTCGAATCTTATTTAGTAATGGACGTAAAAAAGGAAATATTTTATTTAAAACATTGTCATCGGGCAAAAAATACAATAAAAAAAGCAAAGCATTATCAAAACGAACACAAAAACGCACCTAGTCTTGCGAATGTTTCTAAATTCGCACGGCACAGGTCAATGTCCTTGTCGGCCGATTTTATTTTGTTTGAATTCTACTTCTTATTTACGTTAGCATCGTTTTTGCATAAAATTGCTTGTCGCCGTACATTGTTGTTAAACTAAGTGTTTTCTTCTTGGGTGGTGAATCTTCATTTTGATTCTCGTTTGTCAATACATTCTACATTTCCTGCATACTAATGCTTCACGGTTAAGAGCACTGAACATCGCCTACAGATTAGTAGTATTTGATAACAGACCCGCGTGTATTGCTCTAGAATTTCTACGCACTCAACCAACAAGGATGCTGCGCGCAATCGTTCGGCGTTGTTACGATGAATAGTTTAATTTATGTCAAGATCGGATTATTTCTGCAATCAAAGTGAAGGTATTTTTACGTCCTAGCTATAATCATATTTCTTCACCGGTCGGGAAAATCGTGGAAAGCTTCGTATCGTACCAAGCAACAGCGGAAAATTCGGAAACGAGAGTTGTGATGGTGATTCATGCATTAAAATTAAATATATACTGGATTGAAGCTGTTGCGGAAAATAAAAATTGAGATTCATTTATCTTCCGAGCAACGCACGGCGTGCCATTTATTTTGGGGAAGAAGTGATTCGAAACGGTAGTTGCTCATTTTGTTTTTGAATCTTTTGAAAAGTAGCTCCATTTGTAGCTCACTGCTGCTGCACCGAGAACAACATTCCGTTGGCCTATACATACACATGCACATAACTTTACAAGGACAAAGGATATTGAGGTACAGCACAACAGGTTGCGCAAAAAATTCCTTCTTTGACAGCTGAACAACTTTGTTTTGCTTTGTACTTGTTGTTTATCTTTCAAAACTCTGGATAATTAGCCTAATTTCGATGCAATAACATACATTAATCACAAAACGATATGAAATAAAATACGTTTGCACCACTTTTGAGCAAACTCTCCTGGATTACAAAATTCGTTCTAGTGGAAAACCGTTCTTGCGAAATGTCAAAACAAACGCCATGATGGCGATACCTCGTCCTCGCACAGGATATCAACAGAATCGTCCTTTCACGCACACATTGCTAGTTCGAGTTTTGACAGCTTCTCGCAGTTGCACCAAACGCACCTCTAGAACGAACCCGTACGCACACCACGGACGTGACCGCGCACATACATCACAGCCAGGCACACGCGAGTGAGCGAAAAATACGTCCGAAAGATTTCAGAACCATCCTAGTACGCTACACAAGTTACAGCGTTTGTTTCGCGTGGATTACTATACCTGTGACGAAAATCCTTGTATTCTTAGCAATCCTTTTCCGAATGACCACTCACGGGTGTGGGAAAGCTTAGCTGTGGTAGCTGTGTGACGGTACGGGTGTCGTGCAAGAGGGCTCTGTCGCAAAGTGCAGCCGTCGAGTGCCCCAGTGTTTTTAGCCTCCGATTACATGGAAAGGTGTGATGTGTGACGAAAATTCCCACAGTCCTCTCATCCCGGGCATCTCGTAAATTCATTATCAGCAAGAAAACATCAATCTCAACATCCTGCAGAGCGACGTACGGATATCAACAATTTTCGGTGGAGTGGGTATCGCTGTGGATAACACCGAAGTGCCCCAATGGATTAGGGTCAGAATTGTATCGTCCTTTGAGTGTGCTGTGCCCATGCTGCAATCTCACACACACACGCACACACGGAGCGTGGTGTCGTCCTTGCAGAGTATTACAAAAGTGTCAATTATCACAGTTTCCCGGCCGACGATCTCTCTTCCTTGTGCCAGAAAGAAAGAAACCAAAACCGCAACGATCCCCCCTCGAATGGTGGTGTGTGCGTGTGCTGGACGGTGGTAGACAGTGCGTGCGTATGCCCGTGGGCCCTAGCCGGCTGATTGCGTTGCGAAAAGCAGGAGAAACCCAAAACATCCATTCGGCCCCGCATAGCTTTTCCGAAAGTAGAGAACGGCTACTATGTTCAAGAGCCGCAGTGAAGGCAATGTTGTTTACAAGTGCACCGTTCGACTGCTGGAAGATCTCGATGTCCTGGAGTGTGAATTTCAGGTAAGGTTCGATGCACCAATGTGTATGTTGGTGATGCTCTCTCCTACCTTTTATCATGATCATGTAGCAATACGCTCCCGCTCTCTCACACCTTCGCCGTTTTATCCATCCCGCTGTACTGAGCCAAAAATGTCAAGGACTACTATTCACATCTATTTCAACTGGTTCAAGGACTAAACGGCCTCTTGACCACCATCGACTTGGAACGAGCCCACCATGCACCAAGGGGCGCTTGAATGGGGATAATGATTTTGCATAGACGCGGGTTCGTGCCTAACAGCTAGATGGCCAATGCAACAAAGCTTTTGTATCGTCGTGCAATCTCACCTCCGTACTCCTGTATTTAAAAATGAACACTAGCGTTGGTCACGAAGTGCATCTATTCAAGTGTGCCAATTTTACCGGCACCGTTCCAAGTGTTCGGTGTGCTTGTTGGATAGTTGTATTTTTTTTATTTTGTCGTTTACAAGCTTTTATCCTGCCCGTCAGTGGGACGCTTTGCACCTGGAATAAGAAGCAAGCAAGTAAGCGGCCCCGTGACATGACTTATGACTTTTGAGGATATAGGACTATTCCCCTGAGAGTGATGGTCTTATGGATGAGGTTTACATTCCGGGTAAAGGTTCGTTCCGTCCCGAAATATCCCTTCCATGGTTGGTTGGTGGGGGTCGCAATCTTCACGGAGGATATATGTAGTCGGTGTCATTCGTTCGTTTTGCTTACCGGCACGTTCTACTGCCGCCGTCGTATTTCCTGGTGGTCGATGCACGTAACACGAACAAACCGTCGATAAAAGTGACCGATCTAAAAATACTCTCGGTCGCGCGCGGCTATCGTAAACTTTACATTAATTATACATTAGTTATATTAATTCCTCACTGCATGCCGGTTCCCAACCTTCCATACACGGCTGACGCACTGCTAGCGTTGCTATCTACATTAAACAGCATGGTCCCATAAAAAAGGAGAACGTTTGCAAGGGACGGATGTTCACCGTTTCGATTGGCCACCGAACGTATGGAGGAAACATTTGCTTCCCGGTTCATTTTTCCTACACACGATAACGCAACCAGCGGTTATTTTTGGGGGGTTGGACGGTTGGACAAATGGTCGAGTTTTTAATGTTGAATGTCGTCTATTTTTAGCCACACCATAAGGGTAGTTTTCTCCTGGACTACGTCTGCGAACAGCTGGAAATCACCGAAAAGGATTATTTTGGGCTCCGATTTGTCGACTCCGCAAAGCAGAGGGTAAGTTTGAAACCGGTTAATGGGAAATGTCATATAATGTTTGGATCACTACCGCTCCTACGAGAAACAGTTAGATTACGTACCTTTATCTTCTTCATTGAACATATAAGCATATGATCGCTTAGAACAAAACTACGTCTAAAGCTAAAAGAATGTTAATCGTTAATTTGTCAACTTTTTCTGGATCTTCTTTCCTCAATGCATTCCCATAAACCTATCAGCATTGGCTGGATCTGGCGAAAACTATAATCAAACAAGTCAAAGGTAAAATGCAAGAGGCTACTATTTAAAAGGAATTGCTTTATTTTTGTTGCTGTTTTCTATCTCTTTTATTTCCGCCAGTTTTATTTCTCTCTGTTTTATACAGATATCTCATGATTATGTATAAATAATTATAAGATTAAATTTTAATGTAGTAATATTATTTATTCAAATGATGTAACTATATTTTAAGAAATTGTTCGGATCGCAACGGTAAAGTACATCGTACAACATTTTTGTGTGTCTTTATTTACCAAAAACCTTGATGAATTTTGTTCTTTGACTATTTATCATTTCCTTTTTTATTTTATATTTTCCATTAGATCTTATAGATCTCGAACAATTAGATCTCGATGTGTTTATTAATTGTACCATCCTTTCCCTTCACCAGATGTTGATCCGCTCGTGCTTTCGTTTCGTGTCAAATTTTACCCAGCCGATCCCCTACGGCTAACCAACAATGGGAAACTGATGCTGTACCAGCAGTTAAAACGCGATCTTCGGCATGGTCGTTTGTACTGTTCAGCAGGTGAGGCGGCCGCCCTGGGAGCGCTTATAGTACAGGGTAAGTTAAATTCGGAATGTAAGAAGCTAGATCATTGCTGCTTGTCCGTCACTGCGATTTCGACAAAATCACACTGCATGGTTTGGTTGTGTTTGTTCAGGAAGCGGAATTCCATCTGCCAGAAAGCGTTCTCGATCGGGAACATCTCCAGCATCTGCAACTTTAGCTCCGACTTATCCGCCACGTAACGTCCCTTGAATTTTTGTTTCATAAAAAAGAGAGACAGAGTGAAAATATTAATGCCTACACCCATTTGAACAAGTACAAGATATTTAACCTTCTTCAACGGACAGCTTAGCGCAGGTGTGAAGATTTCCATGTATTTATGCAGTATCGGGTTGCTCTCGATCTTCGAGCATATGTCTTCCATGGAGATGTGTTCGTACGTTTCACAGGCTTCTTTCTGAAGGTTGCATCGTTTTACATAGAGTTGTAGATGCACGGGTGGTTCTATTTCCTGCGTCACGTCCAGGACGGCACTCAGCTCGATGGCGTTCGGTTTGCCGAACACTTTCACTTGGCTTAGGGTTGCGGCAGAGCTATCCATGTGTTTGCAATTGTCGTACGTTATGACGTTGTAGAACTGAAAATCATACCATTCCTTTGAGAACTTCACTGTGATTGGGCATTGCAATCAAATATACCATTACCTTTGCTACTGCACTCGGTACGAAAACGATTTGTGCTAGCGCTATAGCTAATACTAAACAATTTCCAAATGCAGGAATCATTGCAATGCTTTCAACAAAATACTACCAACACTAAATGGTGAATGTAGCAAAATGAGCGCATTTATATTTGTATCAACGCATTTATTTTGTGTGAGGCCACACTATAATTACACGCTCCAACGGGTTGTATCATTCGAAAATGTACGACAACTCCGATGCATAATGAATTGCACGAAAATAAGTGTACGAATTCCCCGTTGATTTAAAGATAAAAGATGTTGCGAGTATAATTATCCATTAATGTTTATTTGGTAAACATGGCCTTGAAAAGGTATATTACGTCATTGTAATTTGGAACTGAAAACAAATAATAGAATAGTACCATAGAGAGAGTTAACTACCTAGTCTGATAGTCAGCCATTGTTAGGGTAGCTTACCACTTGTGTATACATTTTAGAATCATATTCTATTCCATATGCTATTCTAACTATCAGAATTGGTTTCGATCGAATTCAGTCAGAAACAAAGTGGAAAGCTGAAAATTAAAATGTAAATACTTGTTGGATATCTTAAACCATGAACCAGTCGTAAACTGGCGATAAGTCTTGAATCTTGCTGGCCTGTCTATCCTGTAATTTAAATTACCTATTATCAGACAGTTAATTGTATACGTGAACGTAGTCTAGTCTAGATTCGTACTCATATCACGTGTAGAGTTGAGCGATCAATTTAACGAATATATAGTACCATGACATTTTCGATAAGTATTTTGATTCCTCTACATATTCAATGTTGCACAGAAAAGTAAGGATTTGCAGCGAAAAGTTTTTTTTATTTTCATAAAATGGAACACACAAGACCAGTAATACGCTACGGTACTATAAGAAATACACTTCAATGGTCAATTCTATTACTCTTCTTTCTAATTACCACGATCCTTGCCATCATTTCTGAACAGTACACCGTTTTTCCTGTTATCGTTTGAATGACACTGGTAACTATATTCCACCGATATGCGCTACCCGGTAGGTTGACGATCGCGGACAAGTCCCACTTTGTATTGGTAAACTGATAATCCCCAGGTTTCACCGGACACGCGAATGACGGCAGTACGCTGTTTAGGAAACGGTCTTTAAACCCAGCGTCCTCAAAGTACTCGCACAGCTGATCCGTTTCGACTGTGTTGAAAAACTCACACTTCGTGAGGTCCATTTCACATCGTTTGATGCTTGCTTTGTACTGGAATAGTTAGATAAAAATCGTTGCTTTAAAATCTTGATACTGTGGAAGACATGCATTTGCTCACCTTCAGGGGACCTTCAATTTGTTCCTTAACTCGTATTGTGCTATTAAAAAAATTTTCGTTGGGTTTATTATTTATGCTGTAAGCCGGTAGCATAATCGCGGGAAATTGATCGGAAGGATCACAGTTGGTTATACGATCTATCTTGAAGTACTTGACAGTGTCCGCGATCACTGGAAGGATAGCATTGAAAGTCAACACATTCAGTACAACAAACGTGGCAACGAACATAATGTTCAACATGTCGATTCACTGGAACTTACTGAAATTAATGCACCGTCGAGTTCTGTTTTTATGCATTTTCAAATGTTAATTTGCAAAACGTAGGCTTTATTATTAAAGCACACCGACACGGGTAATTGAATTATGCGCCTAATTAAATGATTTCTATCTTCCTTCCAGATGAGCTAGGGGATTACGATGCGGAAACACACACCGGTGACTACGTGTCGTCCCTTAAAATTGCCCTGCGACAATCGGAGCAACTCGAGAAGAAGGCTATGGAACTACACCAAAAGCGCGAACCGGGCCAGGAAGCGGTCGCGGTGTACGATGAGTTTGTTGGTATCGCTCGCAGCCTAGAAACGTACGGTATCGATCCACATCCGGTGAAGGATCACCGTGGTACACAGCTTTACCTGGGAATTAACTTTTCCGGCATCAGCACGTTTGCGGCTGGACGTCGAACGCAGCACTTCCGCTGGCCAGAGGTCCACAAGATAAACTTTGAGGGGAAAATGTTCATCATCCATCTAGCCTACTCGGAGGACCGGAGGGAAGTGGTAAGTGGAAGTGCACCTGAAATCGATTGGTTCTATGATGGCAGAAGATTTAAAATTAAATATATTTTGCTTTATTTTTAGAAAAAACATACCGTAGGATTTAAGTGTCCGTCGGGTGCGGCCTGCCGGTACGTGTGGCGATGTTCCATCGAGCAAATGTTGTTCTTTACGTAAGTGAATCATTAAATGAAACTTTTTGATATACAAACATTTGCGATCATTAAGTATTTCCTTTTCCTCAAATTTTCCGTTTTGTCGGTTGCCTCACAACACTAGTCTTCCAACTAGCCAACACGCCTCTGTAGTTTCTGGAGGTGGATTTTTCTCTTGGGGTACCAAATTTCGTTACTCGGGGCGCACCGAACGTGAACTGATGTCAGAAGCACTCCAAGCCCTTCGCCAGCAGAAGCTCAACAATACCAGCCCGAGCAAAAGGAAAGCTCAAAGCGTTCCAGCGACGCCCTCGAGCCCTCAGGGAGATTTGGCGGAAATCCGTAAGTCCCGTAAGTCACCGCCAAGCGCATTCGCATTATCCACTAATGTATTTTCTTGTGTTTTTTATATTTCATTACAATTTCAATACTCCTTCCTTGTGCTATTTCACTGTATCCTTTCCTTTGCGATCTATTTCGTGTGTTTGCCTGTGTGCGTGTATCTGTATGTGTGTTTGGTTGCGTGTGCATCTCGATTGGCGCTTACCGTGTTATTACCCCGGCTTTACCCTGCAGGATATAGTAGCCTTCCACGATCGACCATGTCGGAACCGCTGGGCGGTTGCGGCGATCATATGGCATCGTCCGTGTACTGCACCGACAATCCACTGCCAACGCTAGAGACTGTATCGGAGGAAGCGCGCAAAACGAACGGTGAGAGTAACGATCACCTGTCCGATTACTACTTCCGCGACTCGTTCGATCATTCGTCGTCCGAGTCGGGCTTTACGGCGGCCAACAGTGCAAACGCAATCGGCGATCATCACCATCGGCACGGTGGTGCAACGTCAGCCGGTGGTCACCATCCCCACCTGCATCATCACCACCGTCAGGCGTACACAACGGACAACATCCCAGCGCTTGCCATGCACAGTGTTACGAATCACGCCGCCAGCATCATCCAGCAGCAGAACGCAAGCAACAGTGCGAAGAATGCGAAAAAGTTCTCCCTGGTGCAGGCATTCGTACCGTCGTTTGTGTTCGTCGTGGTGGTACTGATCGTGTCGGCGATCTACATCCTCGAAACCGATTCGGAGCTGTTTGCCCCGATGCGCAACTGGCCGGAGATGATCTGTTTGCGATACCAGTATTACCAGCCGCTGAAGGAGTTCCTGGCGAAAAAGTTTGGTGCCATATTTTGATTCATTCTAACCGGACGCACGGAAGCTTCCTGCACGGGCGAGGATGGCCGGACCGTGTGCGGGCAGGGTGATAGTTTTTCCACCTACTATCCGCCGCAGGAATACTTTCGCGAGCGGGATACGAACGGCGTCGGTAACGAAACGCCCATTACTCTCACGCTCACCCTGCCGACCGCAAGGGCGATGTAGATCGGTTCTTTGTTTGCCAAGTGACACAGCTTCTGTACTGAAACACTAAGGATTGCATTCGGAAAACATCGAAAATCTAACTCCGAAAATGAAATGTTATGTTGAACATCATTATATGTTACCGAGTATTAGTAATTTTGCTACTTCGCTTGCAACTGCAGTATTTGTTATAACATAACGTCAATCACTTTTTGTTTGGTTAGCACCGCTTCGCATTTCCATATGGAAAACGTTATTCATATTTGTTACCGCTAATATTACAACGAGCGGGTTTGTAAAGTTGTTTTATTCTTAAGAAACGACTAGGGCTTAATGCACTGAAAATCAAATTATTAGAAGCAATAACGATCCTATCTCAGTATTTTCTGTTTGCTACAATACCCTTTAAGTATTCGTTTAATTACCAAACAAACAAAAACTGATACAATGTTCGTATTAGACGACATGTTTGCATATTCTAAAATAATTCGCTACTTCTCAACAACGAACCAAGCAGCTCCAAATCCGTCTAATCTGTATGTTTGAAGCAGTGATAAATTAGTGAGAGATGCGATTAATGATACGGTGTGGTTTAGTTTTGCTGTACGATAAAGAAGAGCAACAAATTAAGCCTATATTTGTACATTGTACATCCGCTACTTAAAGCAGTATTGGTTAGATTGTGTTAAACGTAGCGTTGATTAATGTAACATTATTAGGTTTATGCTACCCAAACGCTTGTAACAGTATCATAATGTTGCAATTATTTTTCTCTTCAAACTGGCCTTAGTATGTTAGTAAGTTTTGTAACCCAAAGTGTTGTCTTCAGTCTGGCCCTGAACATCTCCTTAGTTTAAGTGATGCGGAAAAACAAACTCTACTTCACATCGTACCTCTCTTTTCTGGGACCACCATCATATACGGTCACAACACCAACCGCGCCAAGGTGTCGTTCTTCTGTGGCAAATGAAATGGATTTCATTCTTGAACAAGATTTAATAGTTTAGCGCATAGTGACAATTTGTCAGCATATTAGAAGCGTCGAAGCGTTGGAAAAAGGGCAAAGGAAATATTACATCCTAATAATGGAAACAGTTTAACTTAGCTTTTGGAAAGCTCCACGGAACATGAAGATGATAGATTCGGTAGTTCAAATTGGCCGGTGAGTGGAAGAAAAGTCACGCCGGAAGCAGATCGCCAAATATTAAAATACGAAAAACCAACACTACAAATGCAGCAAATGCAGTTCAACGTTAAATGCGTTAGGAAGAGACAACAACATGGTCGCCAATGAAACATTCTTCAACGCACAGCGGAATATGTGTGTTGAATACTATAGTTTCCTTAATGGAAGTTTACTCAGAGATAAAAGAGTGTTACCTTCTTCCGCGGATTACTTGCCGTGTATTAGTGCGGTTGGACGAATATGAAATGTACCTACGGTGATGATGGTAAATGATCGATAATTAGCTTGCGACCTGCTTCGAAATGGTTAAATTCACACCACTGCGAACAGATCGGCAGACGGTTCGAAAAGTTTGAAGTAACAAATATTAGCTATTTAGAACCGTAGGATAGCTCAGTACCAGCTTCATCTCGTTCCGGATTAGCGGAACGATATTTGGACAAAACCAAGGCCAGTGATTAGATAAGCGTTAAGATTCAGCAATCGTATCTCTGTGTCTCTCTATGTCCGTAAAAACAATGCTTACAAACATGGTGAACGAAAACAGGAACGGAAACAAAGTATTAAACGCTAAAGAAATATTGTCGCAACACTATCGTTCCATGGCTGTCCGCATTAACTCAGCCAGCTTTTGCTTATGGTCCTGGTCAGGTCCCTAAAGAGGACACTAGATGTATGGCACGGAAGGAAAACAAACGCTTCCAAACAGCGGACGATGAATGTTTGTGTGGCCAACAGCTAAAACACAGCAGTATTTGCGGGAAGAAGATATATAACGTGGTGACCAACAAATGTAAAACATTGTTTCACAATTGGAACCCATAAGCAGTTGCAAAAACATATGTGCACGGTAAAACGCTAACAGATCGGGGGAAAGGGTGAAAACTTTTAGCAAAATGCATTTTAATACACGCATTAACATACACACCAACACAATACAAAAGACACAAAGAAACAAATTGCTTGCCTTATTTGCTACCGCACAGAGAGAAAGAGAGAAAAGGATTAAATGTGTGTCCCTTGATGACAAGGTTTTTGCAAACTTGAGTATGAAAGCATGGTTTTATGGTGCGAATGACTGTAGGAGTATTAGTAATGCTGCATTTAAGCAATTCATCAACTTTAGCTAGGTAATTTTGAGTATTAGCGAAACACGTTCACGTGTGCGCACATCGGACAGCCTTTGTGCGTACGTGTGCATTGTGGACACCATACACGAAAGGCGCAATTTATCAGCGATACGTCCAATACCGTTTGAATCTGACCTACGGGATGTTTTTAAAGTTTTCCAACGGTACACGAAATAGCAACGCACCCTTTACAGCTTGGAAAGGAAATATATCGCGTATGCTTTTCCTTACTCAAGCACATGTGCAGTTATTCTTTTTTTTGCTTTTATTTTCATGTCGTTAGGGACAAACACGCTTTAAGATTTATTAAAACCAACCGATTCCAATTGTACGTTTCGTCACGATTATACGTTCGGTTGCTGTAAAACGGTGTAAGGTGAGGTGGACTCCAACTAGCGACAATCAATATTGTTTCGTGTTTTCATTTGCTTGCTTTTGGTAACATGCACCTAAGTTGCTTTTAAAACACCCACAAGATGCCACCGACTAGCTGGATTTATGCAAGCAGTAGAAGTAGCAGCAGCAGCAGCAGCAGCAGCAGCAGTAGAACATATCAGAAAGGAGAAAATAGACTTAGAAAATAATTATTGACACACCCATTGTATCGATCCATTACTACGATCTGAGAGAATGATTCCTCAGCGCCGAGTTCCTAAACTCCTAAACTAAAAAAAGCATAACAGAATGGTGCGAACATTAACGTGCTGTAGTAAACGATAACCGGATGCCAATATGATAGCCGATCGCTTTAAAATAGAAAGTTGCCTGTTTTTCTTTTCGTTTGAGACAACTTTAGTACAAAAGCATTCAAATTTCTTTTCTTTTCTTCAAAATGAATCAATTTTTGGTGGTAAAACAAATGAAACGATAGTTATTGTCCATTAACATTCTAAAACATGCAAGCCCCGAATCTATCCCCCCCCCCCTGGTCAGGCCGTTACACTACTATTTGAACGAGTTGGAAATGTTTGCAACATGAAACGCTACAAAAAGCACAATTTTCAGTTGGACCTAGGCGTGTATACAGCAGTTGTAACTTTCCAAGCTTCTCCCGTTCCCTGTAGCGATAAGTAAAAGTTGGAAACACAATTAAAAGCGCAAACATATACCAAACGCTTGGAACTTTGCGCATAATTTAAAAGTAACTTTGGTACCGGTGCGAAAAATGTGCTCTGATGTGTTTAATACAAAACAACGGCGGTACGCTGAACTTCCTGCGAGGTATGTATCTCGATACAAGAAATGGACGCCACACATACACAAAAGAAAAAAACGCATCAGAAGGCAAGAAAGGTAAAAAAACTTTAAAACTTAAATCTAATAGATTTTAAGAAATGATGAAAAATATAAGTTGCAAATACGAAAGAATCGAGATGGTGAGAAAGTGAACAAAAATCAATTATATGTAACCAAACTGGATAGTAAAGTAATAAAATGAGATAATCTTTCCTAAGCGCAAAGTGTTTTCATTTGTCTTGCTTTCTCAATCAAACAAGCTTTAATTAGCTAATCTCCTTAGTGTCAATGTCTGCAAAGCTTGAAATAATGGAAAATTTGTTTATTTTTTAAACAGTTACTTTTGATTATTTGGTAAATTTATTCTAGAAATAAGTTGTGTTAATTGGATAAAGTGTATAAGCTAGCGTTCCGCATTCATCAACCCTTGTGCTTCACTCGTCATCTTGTCTTAACTACCAGTTCAAATCGTCCAACAGAAAATCGTCATCTGGCTGCATCGCGGACAGGAACATGTCTTCCGTCATATCCTCATCGTCCATCGAGAGCGGTGAAGGATAGTGGCACGGTGTGCACTGCATGTACGCCACGCCAGTATTGTGTCCAGTGCACTCGCACGTTTGGCAATTGTTCGGCTGGGCCGACACTGCAATTCGTTTCGCGAACACCTTGATGAACTTCTTCGTATTGTTCGTGTTGGAGCGATCCTGGCGCAGCTTGTGGCCTCCGAATATGGATCCGTCTGTTTCTAACGCTAGCGCAATACATTCGCCGAGCGTTTGTTTCGGCAGCCGAATCTGTCGCCGCAGCTCCCTATCGCCCTTTAGTTGTTTTACGTCCTTCTTCGTGTAGGCCAACTGGCTATCCATGCCGTAAAACAGCCGCGAAACGCGAGACTTTTGGAACGAAAGATCATGATCGGCCAGAATGTGTAGCTTTATATCGTTCTCGACGAGCAGTTGCGCCAGTGAGGAAAAGTCCAACCTCATCCTGGAGCCGAAGCAACGCGAGCACGGTAACAGTATGAACGTTTTCGATGCTCCCGGGCGGAAAACGAGCTTCGATGCCTTTATTATGGCATCGAAAATGTCTTCGTTCGTACCGTTCCCGATCGTAATGTGGTCAAAGAATGGCTGCAACCGGTTGTGTCGCTCAAACACATTGTTACCAACGACGATGCTGTGTGCGCGATCAAACGGTGCGGAACCACCGAACGCCACCACACCAAATAGTATATCGCTTATGTTCAACGCCTGTAGCTCATGGTAGATTCCGTCAACCAGCAGGTTGATACTCTTCGTCTGCACAAACCGATCGTTACAGGGCTTTGCTTCAATGATAAACACAACATCAGCCGCCTTTGGAACAGTTTCGTTGCGCAATGGCACGAAAGTTCCCTCCGGGACGTAAGTTCCGTTCATTAGCAAGCAGCTGAAAATTGAAACAAGCATGTTACTGGTTTTCTAAACAATAGACATACCACATCGTTATTACGCACCTGATGCAATTATCCGGAACGCGCAGAAGGATATCCTCCAGCATACAAGCCTGAATGTAGGCTAATGCGGCCGTACATGCACCCCGATCAGTCGAGTTATCGTTACGATTGGGCTGTAGGTTGTTGCCCAAATCCATGCACATTTCGTAGAATGGCGCAGCGTCGACCACCGAGAAGCAGGAGGCAAAGTACGATAGCTTTTGCACGAAGAACATGTCACACAACTGGCTAAGCTCATTCGAAGCACGGTAATAATTGCTGGTGTGGTTCGTCGTGGTGACTTGCGCACTGCAACCAGGAAGTGCCCAACTGTTCAGGAACTGTTCGTCCGTTTCGCTGTATCGATTGGTGGAGGTGATCCGATCGTCAAACGGTTCGTTATTCATCGTACCAAGCAAACCTGCAACCCGACCGAAGTACCATCCGTCCAGTTCAAGCCAGCAGAGATGATACCGAAGACTGCAGGCAAGCAGGAAGCCACGTTGCGACTGAACATATAGCAGATCCGACTCCTGGAAAACTTCCGTCTCACTGCCTATCAATGCAGGCAAAGCAGTCGCTTCTTTGTTGTTGATTTTCACCGACTAAAAAACAATATCTTGTATTTGTTTCTTCTAGTGCTTTTGTGCATAGCAAATCGTACATACCATGTTAAACACATCGATCGCAATCGTATCCTCATCTGTCACGAGCGTGATCTGCCGGGATGGTTGCTCATAGTTTTGTAGCTAAAATGTATGAAATAAAAGACCACATGTAAACTCCTATCGCCGATACTCATTTATAGACAGTCACTTGATACTTACCGATGGTTCCAAAAGAACCGTTAACGATCGATTGTAGTAATCGTGTACCAACAGGTACCGACACTTGTTCGAATCGTTCAGCTCAAGCGATACGAAACGTTTATCAAACGACATGTAGTGTCTCGAGCCAATCAGCAGTCCGACACTCTTAAATGGTGGTAGCCACATTTGGGGTTTCACAAAGGGACAAATTTGATGCCACAATGTCCAGACCGTCATATTGCTTCCGGCAAACAGATCCTGCACATCGCTGATGTACTTAAACTCGGGTATTTCCTCAAACTTGGGCGTTTCGTTGAATGCATGCCACGACATAGGAAGCTTCTGTTCCAGCTCAAGAATTCCATTGTCCGGATCGAAGATGAACTTAGTCTTTGCCTCGCGATAGTGATTCTCAGTCTGCAGAGCGGTCTGCGCAATGTGCGTTAGCTTCTTGCGTAGGATTAACCACAGCTGATGCAAGCGCCTCTTCACCTGGAACTCTTCGGCAAGCCACTCCACCTTCGCTTGTGTTTCATCGTAGCGCTGTAGGAAGAACTCTACGTACTCGATCTTGCGCAGCTCCTTGATCTCTTCCTTCAACCCTTCCACTACCTGGTACAGTTCGCGCGCAAATGGTACCAGCTGGAAGTATTTTTCCCACAGGAAGCGCCGCGTAATGGATGAGTACTTTTCCAAGTTCGTAAACATATCGTTCGTCACCAGATCCTTGTACAGATTGTCCAGATCTTGGGTGAAGTTTGTTACCGTGTTAAAGTACGGGGAGTCGGCTATTTCTTGCGTTTTGTTGTACAAAAATGCTGCAAGGATATGAAGAAAATTGCAATAAAAAAACCCAACCTTCGTTTGCTCTTGATGCCGACGGATTACTTACTAAATATTTCATTCCCAACATACCAGCCAAGCGATTCACCGTAATGAGCTAGCCGGATTATCGTAGGCTCGATGTTCTGCAGCATCTTGTGCCAGAATGTTGAGGCCATACTAACAGACTTTTCCCAAATTTCCTGGATGTTCTGCGAAATGTAACAAGAGCGTTAAATGGCATCGTCTTTCGAAAGCTTTTACTTATACGCTACCTTTATGAACTGCAAATGAATGTCCTTCACAAATTTATCGTACCGCTCTAAGGAGTTTTCGAGCGAAGATGAAAAGTATCGCAAGGCATCGCCTTGGAAAATTTTTCCCACGATATCGATAAACTTCTGATACGTAATTTTCACTCGCTCCAGCAACCAGGTGATCGATTTGCCAAACGCTTGTCCCGATTCACCCATCACATGCCACAGTTCGGTTAGAATCTTTGGCAGCGATGTGATCTTATTCCTGATCGCCAGCTCGTCCAGCACGGTGATGGTGAAATTAATAGCTGAACGAATATAAAAATCGTCCGCCGCATACGACGCGTTGAGGAACTTTTCCAAATCTTCTAAATCGCCCTGCAGTACGCTCAAACCAGCAACGTCCTCAAGCAACCCTTCTACGTACGGCATTGCGGCCTCGCATATGCCTGCCGTTGTGTCCTTTGTTTCTAAGTATATATGTTTTATCCAGAACTCGGCATACTCCAACAATCCATGGTGCATTCGGTTAACGTAATCTTTAATCCAGTTCTGCACATCCGATTTGATCTGGGGGCGCCACAGCAGATGACCAGTGATAAGCCGCGAATGATTCATCTTCAGATAGTACGTCACATCTACTTCACGCGCATTATCATAGTCCCTCCAGAAGTCAAAATAGGCACTGCGCGAATCCGGGATAATACCATACATGTGAACGTTTTCTGAGCCGTCGGGTGTAACGTTGATCTTCATCTGCACCAGTTTGTCGTCGACATTCAAGTAGAAGTATCCAACGGCATCTACCTCTGGACCGTCCAGAAGCGTTCCGTTGATCATATACACTGGATACGCTCCATCGGCTTTAGTCCACAGTCGATACTTGCTTTGGGAAGTCATTCGCTATGAGAAGTAAAAAAGAAAATCCAAACGTAAACAATCACCCTACTCGTAAGGAGATAAATGAACGCGCCAAACCTCGTAAACCATTTCCTTCTGCTGCATGTTTATCCATCCCAGCACATGTCCTTGCATCTGCGACAGATAGGCACGTTTGTAGTGTGAATTGGAACTAACACCGTACAGACCTTGCCGTACGCCAACCGAACCGATCGAGTCTAGATCCAGGTCCGAAGCATCGTGATTGCTAAAAAGATGGTACGAATAGTTCCAGTAGCCAACGACCGGTTTGAGATCGTTCAAATCAAAGCCCATCCTCATCAGATGCTCATCATCGTCATTGTATCGTAGTTCCATTATGGAGCTGAACCAATGCTTCGGATCGGTAAAGTAATGTGCATTCAACGTAACGTCCTGCTGGAAACTCGGATGTCCGAGGGACACTCGAATGTGCTGCCCGTTAGTGGTGCTGTTTACAAGATCACGCCACTCGATACCTCCGCGAACCGTGCGAGGCTTCAGCAGTTCACTGTCGTCCTCGGTGTTTTCGGTACGATTCGGACTGTACGAGAATGTAACATCCGAATCGAAAGCTCTCTTCGTGTACGAATACCACCCGTCTGCTGAAATGTTGCGCTTGGGGTAGGATATCTGCAGCGTAAAGTTCTGCGACGCCAAATCGTCCCGCGATCGGTTGGTAAGCTTGAAGTCATACGCAATCCACACAGTGGGCGATAGCTGCAACTTGGACTTCTTCTTGCTCACATTATTCTCCTCTTCGAAATCGGCCGTCAAAACTACAGTCCGGTTTGAGTGTATAGCCTTCACCAGATATTCTTGGCCCATATCCTTGCTTAGCACATGGAGCTCTCCGGTGATGTTAAAATTTGTCTTATTGTCCAGCTGGAATATTTCTGCGCGCTTGATGTCCTATTACAAAACATTCAATCGGAAATTAAAAAAAAAACTGGGAGTGTTTTTATTTGTTATAAAAAAGACTTACCAGCGATCGTACGACTGGGTCTAAAGTGCTCAAAGAGTGCACATAGAGAACCCCTACCGGCATGTATTTATTCCTCAAAGTCACATCTATCGTTTCCTTATCAAAGCCAGCCCTACGAAAAGCAAATGAAAACCGTTGTATTAGGCTTGCCGGTAATCGGTAATGTAACTATTAGCCTTACCTTGATTCTTCCTTTGAGGTGTACTGTCCGCTTAGCACCTTCTCACTGTTATAGTCGATCTCCGCATGGCCATTAGTGATCAATGGTCGCTGCGCTAGACCGTACTTGACCTCTGCAAAATGTCTAGTTTGCAACGGAACTTCGATCTTTATCGTTCCTTGCTGCTCGCGGGCATTATTATTATTTCGATAGGTTGCTTTCGCATCGAAAATAGCGCTCGATTCGGGCCAAGTTCCCTTCAGATAGCGAATGGATTCGATGGGATTTTCGATAAACTCTAGCTGTCCGTGGATCCACGAAACGTTCAAGAACGGAGTCGTGCAATTAAAATCTCCCTTCATGTTAGACAAATTGGTAAACGCCACATTAGCGCTCGCCACCTTCGTCGAAGCCGGTATCGAAATATTGCCACTTCACAAAAAAGAAAGGTAAAATTAATTGGTTAAAATTTTTCACCAATCCTGCACAGCGCGTCTACTTACCTAAAGAGATATAATAAGTCGACAATGTTGAATGTACCGTGAGCCAAAAAAGCATCCTCCAAATACCACGGTCCCCGCAAACGTGCCATCAATTCACGGCGATCACCGACTCGGAATATGTTCAATATCGACTGAATCCTTTCTTTGCGTATATCCGGACCCCAATCACATCGTACCAGCGCCCGAAGATCACCCAAGGCACTGTATTCCGTATGGTAAGCGTACCGTTTGCGGCTTTCATCCGTTTCGTACGACGTTTCAAAATTGAATGTTTTTACCGGTTCCATAAAGGGTAGATCACCGTTCATGGCGAAAGCTAACGTGTGAACATCTCCCACCGGTTTCGGGAGTAGCACTTTCATCACAGCCGACACATCACGGATGGAAATGAAGTCCACCGAAGCATTGGCGCTGAACCTGAAAATAAAGTATGATCATGTGTTCATTTTTCGCTTAATCTTATTTGAAAAATCATGTTAAAAAACTTTTAAAACTCGTGTACTACACTTACATCCAGATGTTATTCAGGTTAAGATCACCACCAAAGGTAAAGTTGTGGTTGTTTTCCAAATCCGGGCTCACGTACCGCACGCCTGTTCGGAAGTAACGCTCGATCGAGTTTCTTAGCACTCGATTCTCTAGTGCAAACTGCATGTTCGATTTCAGGGCCCAGTTCCACAGGCAACTCGCATTGCCTAGCACATCCCGAATGCCGTACCGTGCAACCACCGAACCCGAAATTGGTTGTACATCGAAAATCATCTCGATATCTGCCCGATCGATGCCGTATTCTACCCAGGGAGAATGTAGCTTAAAATTGCCCAATGCTTTTCCATCCGCTTCCGGGTTTATTCCGATGTTAAAATCAACATTTTTCAGACTCGGTTCGGACGATTCCAAGCCCAACTTCATAAACCAATCGGACATGGCCGACAATTTAAAGCTACCGTCCAGCTTAGCCAATTTCGCACCACTTTCCAGCTCCAAATTAAACGCGGTGATGGCAGAATCCTTTCTGCATCCGTATCGAATCGATCCGATCGATCCTTCCGCGGACAACGGTTGAAACACTAGTTCAGCTCGGTACGGAATGTCTTCAGTGATAGTTGCGTCGCCTTCCAACTGGAAGACGTATTCGTTGCGATACAGCTGTCCAGACACGGTGTACTCACTACCCTGACGGTGCTGCAGACGTCCATGGATGGATAAATTTTTATAATCTTCCATCGGTACACTAAGATCAATCGTGAACATTTCACGGTTCCGCTCCGCTTTGGCTCTGATCTCCTCTATCACACCGTTCTTGTCGTGGTACTTTACATTACAGTAAGCTTTGGGTAAAGGTGATCGTGTGATCAAGAAGTCGGTATTAATCATATTAATTGGTAAAAAGTTGGATTGATATTTTCCGACGCCTTTTATGTAGTGTGGCTTCGCAAATGACCAGCTTCCATCCATGCGGAACTATAAACAAAGTACAAGAATCGTTTGAGCACATCGACAAGAAAACAAGGTTGATATTACTAGAACTTACATTACTATACAAATCACCGTCGTTTACCATAAAACCCAAGTCCATCAAGTTTTCGGTGTTGGAAAAATCTTGCTTATAGAATACACGGCATGCATAGTATGGCATCAGAGGCGCGCGCACCCAAATGCTCATGAATGTGTCAATAAATTCGTCTTCGCTCTATGGAAAATAGAAAGAGAAGGATATTAGCACAAAACATAAACCAGCGCTACTTCGATAAATGATCTTTTGTTTACCTCAAAGGACAATGCCAACGATGCATCGGTGGTCATGGTTTTAGCGGTCAAATTTCCTTTATAGCTATGGTCTTCCAAATCCAACGATCCGTTCAGGAAAACTTTTTGCAAATTCTTCATCGGAGTCATGAGATCTACCAGCGCTTGATGTTTATGTACCTCAGCTTCATCCAGACTGTACTTGTAGTTGACGCGGAAGCCGGTGTTGACCCATTCCGATCGGTTGTTAAACTTTACATTCATCCCAACCGTAACGTCCGTCGCCACGTAAGAATACTTCAGTATAAACTCCGACGTTATTACATTCGCCACTGGAAACGGTGTCTTGAGACGCAGGCTGTTTTGCATGTTGAGGAAATCCTTCAAATAGAACCAATTGCGGATGTCGATGTCACCTTGCGGTAGCTTAAGCTTACCGATCGCACGATAACGCGACTTTTGTTCGGTCAGCTCCAATGTACCAACGATCGTTGGCAGGACAATGGTGTACAGCTCAATGTCGCCAATAAAGTTTAGCAAGTTTTGTTCCTCCTCCTCTTCATCCTCATACTCGTCGTCCTCTTCTTCCACCTCAATGGCAACTTCGTCAGTCCACTGACTGTCCTCAACCATGGAGGATGCCGTTTGCGAGAGTAGCTGTAGTATAAGATTGGGTTTCGGTTTCGAAATCGCCTTTAGGCCTAGCTTGTACTCCGAGAACTTGCCCGACAGTTCCACATCGACGTACTCGGGTCGCTTACTATCGATAACGAGTTTGGCGATCAGCGCACTCTCCTCAAAGTTCTGCAGTGGCGTGTAGATGCGATAAGAATACTCGAAATCTTTCAAATGCAGCTTCCTCCACACACCGGTACAGCCCAGCACCATGTTGTTCATACCGGCGCGGAAATCTATATTGTCCGATTGGAGCTTACCGCGCAGAATCACTTTTTCCAGATCCTTGAGCGGCGTGGCAAGATGGAACTTCACGTCAAAGTTTTGCGTTGAGACAACCGCGTACAGTAGCTCTATACCGAGTGCCGTCTTCGGTGTGATCACCTCCGCCACTAGATGCCGATTTTTTTCGCTCACCCCAAAACGACCATTAATGTTGCGATAGTTAACGTTCGACGAGGTAATGTTGGTCGTCAGCATACAATCGACCAGATTGCGTACATGTCCCTCCACAACCATCTCGTACTGATCGTCGTCCAGCTGCACTTCGGCAGCTCCAGTTATGGCGCGATTTTCATTGAAAGATATCTTCGTAACGAGTGCACCAGTCCGATAACTGTTGAAAGGGCTGACCAGTTTCAGCGATCCTGTTATATTGTTGTAATGTTTATCGACCTCGTACTGCCAGTTAGAATGCACGGACAGCACTTGTGGCGGCTGGTCTGATGGTTTGTGTTTTACCAAACAGATCGTCTCGAACCGTTTTGCGGTATAAGAGTGTTTCAAGTGTAGTTTCGCCGTAGGTACTGGTTGGATGGTACTGGATAGCGCCGTGTCCAGCTCGCAGAGGAACAAACTGTCATTCGATATGTACTGTCCCAGCAGGTCCAGTTGCACTTGCCTGTCCTTAGCCCAGGTTGCAGTCAGGTTCGTAGACAATAAACCATCGTTGTAGAAGAATGCTCCTTTCAGCACATTTTGGGGCCAGTCCTCGAAAGTTGAATTCAATTCAAACAGTAGTGACTTCTTCAGGAAATATTGTTTATCCTCACTAACATCCAAACGCATTACGATCGCTTCACTGGAGTTCCAAGAGACGCGAGCATTCGCCAAATATCTATCATCAGTCAGCATGGAGTCGAACGTGCCGCTAAAGGTGCGGTTAGGATAGGATAGTAAAAATATTCCATCGTAAAGCCGGTCTCGAGGGGTATTTAATTCTCCCGATAAAGCAAACCGCTGCGTTGGATCACGGTTTGCATCCCACTTGAGCTCTACTCCGATTTCCCGTTTGAGCGCATGGGAATAGCCTCGAAGGGACACACTGATATCGCGGACTCTGTAAAAAAAAAGTAAAGTTTTATAAACCGTCTTCACTCGCCTCACCGCACGTATTGCATTTACTTGTCAATGTGTAGCTCCACATTCAATTCCTTCACCGGTAAAGATTTCAAAAGTGCTGATACCCAATAGTATTCATCTTTCCATTGTAGATGCGCGTAGCTCTTGGTGCCGTTTTCCGCCTGTTGCGTGTGCTGCAGAAAGATCTTGTACGGTTTCCGGTCATAAATCGCATTCAAAGTCAGGCTATTGTCATGCTCATCCTGAATATACTTCAGTTCCCCGAACGCTTCCCTGTACGAAGGTCCAATTTGTGCGGCCAGCTTTGCGTGGTGGTAGGTCTTCACGTTCGAACTACGATCCTTGTACCAACCACTCACGTTGAGTGCGTGCATCGAAAACCAAACGCCTTTCAGATCGAACTAATCATGTGTAAGGGAATACAAAAGACTCTTTACGATGCAATCCATCTAACTAATGTAGCAGTATATACTTACATGATGCTCATTGCGCGATTTTTCCGTTAATTTTAAGGCAACCGTACAGGGATGGAAGTTAGGCACGGTCAGGTTAAACCTTCCGTCGAACCAAAATAATTGTGAGCGAGGAATGGAGACGGACACAACCGCTTCTATATCCCGCTTGGGCGCATAACGAAGGAGCATCCGGACTGTATGATCTATACCCTTCTTCAGCATATTTTCGTGACTAAAATATAAATGCGTTGTTAGTCTAAGTTCTTAATGCACTAGTACTGATCTGTTCGTCTACTTACACTATCATTGCCTTCATTTCGGTCTTTGATTGAGTGCTGTTGACTTCGAACGATACGACAGTCCTTTCGATCGGGTTCTCCAACTGTTGTTGATTGTTGGCCGCATAGATCTGTTGACTGCGGTAAGGGTTGTCATTGGCGAATATTATTTTAATGACGGTCCCGTAAGCTTTATCCCGCAAATCCGGTGCGTTATTGTGGAACAACGTGAAGTCAAACCGGCCAATTCCCTGTACCAATGTTGCATTCAGCGCTACATCAAATTTCGGATAAGCACTGGAACGTAGGTCAAAGTTACCACGGTACATCATTAAATCTTTTTTGATCGCTTCTGCCAACGCATTCACTACCACATGCTCGACCTTGTTCGATGATGAGAACTAGTGGGAAAAGGTTTGTTTAATGATTAATATAAATTTGCCCAGATCGTGCGATCGTTGTCCCACAACACTAACCTGATATTCCATTGAGTTGTGTATCATGTACGTCGCATCGTACGAAATCGATACGTAACCAATCGTCTTCGCTCGAACTCGCTTCGTCTCAAAGATGATCGTGTAGTCCCATTGGGTGACGTTGTTCTTCGCTGTCTGCCTTACTTGTCCATTCATGCCCGCTATCCGTTCGTTGTTTACCGACAGATAGAAGAGCGGATAGTACATCCGGCCATTGCGCGTGTCCGTCTTGTTGTAGCCCATTTCCAGCGCCAGATATTTGCGATCGTTCACATTCAGCGACATTTCCATGCGTAGCTGATTTGGGTTGTTAATGTAAATACCGACCGCCTTATGCGAGATGTTACCGTTCACGAACGACATGCTGGCCGTTTTACGCTGTGCATCATGCGTTATATTTGCACGGAATACACGTGGAATCTGCGAATTGGGCGTTTCGAACAGCACCGACACAATTGTATTATTTTGTCGTTCGATCCAGCTGTACTTGAGCACAAACATCTTCGCCGTCAAATCCGCCTTCTCCAGGCTGACATCAAAGTTAATCGGCCCGCTTAGGATAAGGCTCGGGACCACGATATCTCCGCTGCTCGTTACGTTTGGCATGCTATAGTTTGCACACATTTTCAAACCTATCGCCTGATCGATAAACGGCCACGTACAGGTGGAGTTCGAGTAGCGGCTCTCAATACCAGCCTGGCGTAGTTCTCGCCTTGCCGTTAGCACAATCATTTCCGACCGAATGCTTAAGATATCGTTACGGTCCTGCGGCAAACTGACCTGCAGAACGGCTTGTTCCTTTCCGCGTATCTTTAGTTGTGCCGACCAGGCCGAGCTCGAGTACAGGTTGGTCTTCACCTTGATCGCAGTACCGGCAAACATTAGGTCACTTTTCATTGTGGCCGTCATGTCGATCGTCACGCTCGGTTTTATTCTGCCCTCCATGTCGGCTAATAGTTTGGTAAAATCTAACGTCCGCACAATGCCCGTCATTCGTAGATCTACTGACGATGCTCCGACAAGACCCAGAGCCAAGGGCAAACCCGAACTGAGCGGCACATTGTAGGAAGTGTCCAAAAATACGGACGATTTCGTGTAAGCACGCTCTTTGCCAGAAAATAAGTCCTTTAACATTTTACGCTGATTTGAAATGCTAAACAGTTCTAATCCATCGGTGTAGTAGCTCAGTTCATTGCCAAAAATCTTAACACCGATTGTGAACAGCGGATTGTTGAAGTTACTCTTCAGGTGGTACCCGAGCTTATCCACTTCGTCCTGAACTTTTCGAGCAATCAGTGCTGGCAATCGTTTTGCCACGGCACGTTTTCGACGTCCACCCTCTTCGAAATCTTCCTCCTCATCACCCATCACCATATCGTCTTCAAACAGCTCCAAAATTTGAGCGGGAATATATTGCCGTAGGTACTTCATGTACCCCATCAACTGTTCATTAACCACCTTCGCGCTGTAGGTACCATTCGGGCCGAAGAATTTATGTACCGAATCCTCTAAACCCTCCAGGCGCACATTCAGCTCGAGAAAGTTGATCGACTCTCCGAACAAATCCGTGGTCAGGTTTAATCGAACCGATCGCGGTAGGTACGATTCGGTGCTGAAGATAACGTTGCTATCAACCGTTAGGCCAAAGTTATACTCGTCGAAAAACAGTGTCTGCTCGTAGTTGCGGGAAAATGAACGTACATCGCGTCTGAACTTTTTGCCCAGATTTTCACCATTTTCTGCCAACAGGCCCTGCGTTGCAACTCGCACCGGGGATGCACTCTTAGCTAGATTGGTCAGATGAGACCACACAAACGTGCCGACTTGGTTAACTTCCTCCGTTTTCAACACGTGCTTGATTAATTTCACCGACAAGTAATCGGGACATCGCATGGCTTGCAAGTAAGCGGCGATGCGAACTTCCACGTTCTGCTCGAACGAAGAATACAGCTTCAAGAAGTAATCCTTCGTACGGGTACAGTCACTGCGCCGGAACACGTTCACTGCTTCCACACGCACTGCCGTCGGGTATAGTTCATCTTCAATAATTTTTCGCAGCTCGTAGTTGAATGGTTCGTTTACCACTCCCATGTTGCTCAATGACATCAGCAGGACGATCACACGTTCATGCTTCCGACGATTATGCCCGAGATCCGTTCCCGCAGCTTGTAGCGTTTCGAGCAATTCTTGTTCCAATTCTTGTACGATCGCCTGTACTACTTCCGCTTCCGCACAGTCGGAGTGTATCTTACAGAAGGTATGCACAACCGCGGTTGCCGACAGTAGGTACGTCTGATTGCCGGATGCCTTGCCATAATCGATCAGCTCCTTCATCACTTCCAGAACTTCCTCGTTGGGGCGCGTCAGGTAGGCAAAAGATCCCATCCATTTGTCGGCCAGCATATGGTTTACCAATCCTTCCACAATTTGATCCTTCATCACTTTTACCGATGCGGCAGTATCGATATATGGCAAGCTTTCCAACAGATGGTTTCGTCCATTTTCGCAAATAGATTTCGAGCGTTTCACTAGCTCACCTAGTGCGGTATCCGATAGGTAGCGAGCCGCAGTAAGAAATTTGAGAAACACGTCCGGAAATTCGCGCTTGATATTAGGGAAACCATAGGCACAAAGCTCTATCAACAATTCCCGAGCGGCCTTATTTTCGTTGTGACTATCGCGTATCGAGGGTGTGTGATCGTACAGCAACGAAGAACGGTGCTGTATGTCGATCTCCTCGTGTGAATGACCATCACGAGTATATATCTCTTCGTCAACCAGTTCTAGCTTATTGGACGTCTCGGTCACTGCACCGGTCATCCCGTGGGAAAATGGTTCCAGCTGATGGCGTTCATAGCAGGCAACACTTTTGTAGATGGAATTATCGATCGATATCTGTAGTATTTGAGCAATGAATGAATGAGCATACCTAAACGCAGCATCGCTTACAGCACCCTATACTTACATCACAATAGCTAGTAGAGTTTAGAATTGGCCATGCAACATAATTCTACACAAAGAAGGAAAATATTGTATTAATATGCACACAGCAACAAATTCTCGCCCGCTTACCGATCGAAAATTGTACGCAACCGTTTGAATGAACGATATGGTTTTGTACCGCTGTTTGCACGACATGATATCCTTCGTCTTGCGGAATAGCAGCCTAGTCCCGTTGCGACCATTCGTCTTGTACTGCACATCACATATACCGGACACGTCGGTTTCCGTCGTCTCGAAGTCAATGTCGAACCGAGGCATCGTGTTTTGCAGGGCCGACAAAATACCACGCTTGAAATTTAGCGTCCACACCGGCTCATCGTTTTCGTGGCATATCTCACTGATCGTGCCATCGTGGAATGCAAAACGTAGCTCAAAACGCGTAAGCTCCTCGGCAATAACTTCACTTTTCGGATGCACCCCACTCGTTTCATCCTGGTCGGATTCGTGATTATCCGCTGAGGTCGGTTCTTCTCCGTACTCGAAGTCCGTCTCTTCCGTTTCCTGAACCGGTTGTTCCCTTACTTCGATCGAGTACAGCCTCAGAATACCCTGGCACGGGGCATAATAATCTACCTCAACGACGGAGGATATGTGTAGTTCGGAAATGTTATCACCGCTACCGACCAAAGCGGTTTTCACGTACATCGAATGATCATATTTGTACAGGCTGCCAACGTTGTACCGGAACTTATTATTAGCATCGGAGCATACGGGCCGGCCGCATATACGAGGATCTTTAAGAGGGTCTGAAAGCACCAAGGAATTATGTTTGTTTTATTGATTCTTTTACTATCTTCGCATAACAGCCACCACAACTGGTACGCAAGTACTTCATAGACATTAGGTATTCAAGATTTGAAAAATAACTCTCTTGAACTAGTGCATGTTGCGTATCTAGTATTGATTCAATTAAGATATATTAAGAGGAAAAACCCACTGAATAACCAGGGAGTTGGGAGGCCTAAATCCCAAAATAGGACTTGAACATCTCTGTGGATGCAACGAAGACTAGGGATAAAAACCTTTATAGAAATCGCAGTTTTTCCACAGAAAACAAAATTCAAGCCTCAGAATCCTGGTATGGTAGGTAAAGGATCTTTCGAGGTTGAAGAGCCGTAGACGAAGAAGAATTTGTAAAACAAATATTGTTGTAGTATTTTTGACCTCTGTGCTGATCTTTTAGATGACTGGTCCGGACCAGCATATCATCCCATCTGGGCGGATACTCCAGCATTACGCAAACTACTAACAAATTACTCAACTGCTGAAAGAACTAACGTTCTTTAGGTGCATTTACTTACTTCTTTTGTAAGCGTCAACTGTGATGATCAACGCGAAGAACAAAATAAATCCATAAACTGCACTTTTTCGCCGCTCCATGTTTTGCATACGCTTTAGTCTTAGGATATGCAAAGAAACAACACTTTTAACAATCACTCATTTTCCTTTAACACAGCACATGATTTGCATTCTGAAAAGATCAACACACGAAAATGTAATGAAGCTGTAGAAGCTCAATTTCACAATCACATTCTGATTTTGGTTTTGCAAATAATAATTTCCATCGCTGATCTTCACACGCCTCAATCAATCATCCATTACACGTCCCAAAACTGTACTCTAGGACACGATTGACACACATCGGCCACCCAAAATGTGTGCACATATTTACACATACACACATGAACCAATCGCAAACACACAGCTCACCATAATCTTATCACTTCAAAGTTGACCACTGCGCGATCACGTTCCAAATCCGGAATCGGTGTCGTTCCGTGTGCGACAGGATGTGCTTCCACCTTCCCTTTCGTAATAGGATTGGTGCAGTTGAATCACTTGAAACGATCGTCCGTCGACACATCGCCGTAAACTTGAACTTTGGCTGCGTACGTCAATAAGCGGCGATTGTTTGCTTGGTTTCATTCCATCACTTAATCTCACATCGCTGCTTCCAGCTCGTAGTTTTCTTCGGTGCTTCGTGGAATCATTGACTTTGTTGATAACGAGAGGATCATCTTCCCCTCAGCACATTGACGGTTGGATGTCATTCACCGTGCCAACGTGGAACCACTGATCTTCGCACTCGATCATTTAATATAAAGTGCGCACATTTTTACCGGTTCACCTTTTATATATATAAAAAAACACCTGATTTTATGGCACGACTGTTAAACACCCTTTCACACTAACTCCCTGGATGATGCACAGCACATGGTTCTGGGACGTGTAATGTTGCGTAATCAAACCCTTCGCGATCACCTTTTAAAGGAATCTATCCACTGATCTGTTAGGATATTTCCAGCTTACGTCGATCTAGAGCAATTTATATCAATTCTTACACACTTTCAGTGATATAAGAAAACCGTTGAAACAACGCAATTCCAGACTCACCATCGGTGAAGTTGTATCAACTCCCAATCACCTACAGTATGTACCATGCCACAAATGAAACACAACACCACTCGGCTACCGGAGCAAGATCGCGTACCGATCCGAACCAAACGTACGAAAAGACTGACGGAGCAGCAGTATACTTTAGCTAGACATCCCTGCAACTCACAAATCAACACCGATAGTGATGCGTCGTGATGAAGATGAGCACTCTCTTTATCAGCGGTCCCATGTCAAAGGTCTTGTACGATCGCACAAAATAGACGGAAGAAGTGCATGGAAGGAACGTTCACTGATTCGTACGTGTGAGCACTCTCTCGTGAAAGATTACGATAATATATTCTCCCAGGAAGGAGTCTCGCGATCATGGTTTCAGCGCTTTCCGACGCGATCGATGCGCCTTGAAGACTATGCTTTATCAGACGACTGAACATAAATAGCAGCTACAAGCAGCAAACAGGCAAAGGATGTTAAAAGTAAAGTGAAAGCTGCTGATAAGTCTGTGGAACGATTCACGATGCGGAAGACTTCTGGCAGGAGTAACAGAGGGTTTTAGAAGCAACAACGAAGGTAATTCTCAACACAGCAAATTAAAATGATTAATTGTTAAATCTAACGTTTATACATACGTACCCGTCCTGGATCGTTAAATGCGACATGAAACATCGTACGGCATGTTGTTTTCCATTACATTACCAATCTTTTATTGTTGTCCAATTTGTCCACCATCACATGATATCAAATATCAAAATTATAAAATGATTCCATTTCCATCTAACTACCTGCCCTTGTACAAATGTATGCTGAAACATTTTCCATTTACAATCGATTCGTTTTGTTCGATTATTACAGATCTCTCGGTTTTGTGCGCTAGTAGAAATAGGTGAACGTTTTTATGTACTTAGAACTGTTACTCAAATGCACCTACACCTAGGTTTCACGAGGAGTGAAAAGCAAACAGAGTGACGGTATTGAAAGTTATATCAAACAGGCAATATCATTTATGTACATGCATAATATTTTCAATTTACTGTTACAGTGTATTATTTGCCGCTCTAGTACTTGTAGTTTTAGACAAACAATCGAAAATTCATAGTTTTACAGTTAAATAACGTTACAAAATGATAAGAAAAGCCGTACATTAAAATCGTTCGATCGTCTGGCACCGGTTTCAAGAATGCAACGTTAAATAGCTATCTAAATTAAACTTAAAGAACAGAAACATTAACAAAGTGTTTCTAAGTGTTTGCAACACCGCTGCAAGAAATTACATTGCCGGGGGGAAGCCTATTTCACTTGATGCATTAACGCATCCTACCAGTGGCACACATTACCATGCAGATTCTGGATCTTGTTCGTTTCGCCATTTATTAGCGTATCTATCTTACTAAAAAATGTGTCTTTTTTCTAGTGATGCATTCGTCAGTGTCTACAATCAACCGGAGCTGAATGAAGCTTAACTAATATCACAAGGAATCTAGGCTAAACTCAACAATCTTTACCTATCGCCATTTACAGTTTGAGTTTGGTGCTCCTCTATTGTGCAACCGGATGGACTAGTATTACTGAGGGTATGCTAATTATATGGATCTGTGGTTTGCAATGAACTCCTGCTAAAGGAATGTTTTGCACGCAGGCTGAGGGAGGTGGCTACGATTTTATATCCATACATTTTTTTAACTCAACACCTTTTCTGGCGAAAGATTCTATTTGGGCATGAAAAGCACACTAAAATGTTTGAACCAGGTTTTTTTTGTTTTCCAACAGTACTACCTACATAACCTAACTAAACACTCTTTGTATGTTTCATACAAAAAATATCAAACTGTAATTCACACAAGCCGTGGTCTTTGTATCATTTCATTTAACATCTGCTAGTAGTTTGTTTTAAATACAGTTTAAATACAGTACTGCAGTTACTTTACAACCGTTTTGTGCGTCAATGAATGGAATGCAGTTGTCCGGTTTGCATTACATTCTGTACCAATAGCTAAACGAGATAATTTGATCGTATGTCTTAAAACAACAAAATTAAAACCACCCGTGCGTGTATGGTTAGAAAATAAATTAAAACAACCTTATTTCGACGGCTGTTTCTGTACGGTCACAGCTATAGCTTGTCCCTCGTTCAGCTTCCTACAGTTTACAGTCGAGCCTGTGTTATTGTTCATTTACGATGTGTTCTTTCGCTTTGCGATCAAATTTAGTTCTTTGCTGCCGCGTTACGATATGATCGTTTCTCGCTTGTTGTGCGCTGGTGCGTCTGTGAGTACGGAGACTGTTGTTCGCAATATTTGGCATGAATTAATTATAGGCTTTAAAAGCTAAACAATCTAAGGAGTACCTACGTAGTGTATTGAGGATCTAGTAATTAAAGGCATTAAAACAAATTAAATTAGGCATTAAACAAAGTCACTCTTAACTCATTTGCCGTCAGATATTCTCTCTCTCTCTCTTTTCTCTCTCACGCACACACACACACTCTCACTCTCTCAACAGGGGATAGAGTTTCTGAAAAAAGTGCATATTCGTACTTTACGATCATTTGCTAGTGATTTTTTGCACAGGAGTCGATTGCCAAGCATTTACAATTAAACCATTCCACCAGCTGATGAAATAGCGGAGATGTCGAAAATGCAATTCCATATTGTTGCTAAAGAAATTCAATAAAAGTGTTATGCAAGATAAGAAGACCTAGCCCTACTTTCGCCGAATGGATTTCACTTATTAGCTAAACCAAAACGTCAAAGGTTTGACACTCCCATTCACAATGGCCTGAGCGGTGGTTCCTACGGAGAAGAAAGAAATGCAAACATAAAATGTAATTTGGGTTATGTAAATTAAAATATGCATCGGAATAATGTTATCTTAAACCATTCGCTTCTTATTTTGTGCCAATATTGACAGAAATAACATTATATGCAAATATTATGCATTCAACAATTATGTTTCATTCATCCAAACACTAAACCCACTTGAAAGCACGTGTTTCTTGTAGAAGCAGATGTTGAAAGACATTCATGCTGTAATCTGTGTTTAAGCTTTAAAAAATCCTATTCGAACGAACTCCATTCACTGGTAGTGCGCGATAACATTTTGTAAACATTTGCACTTACCTTCCGATTCGCTGATATGATTCACTCCCATGCTTTCCAACCGACTGAACAGTGCGCCAAGATTTAGCTTATTTAACTTCTCCCGGTCTATTGAGATTCGTACGGTTGGCGATTTGCTGCCCTTCGTTTGCGTGTGCCACACGAGAATTTCCGTGCAATTTCGTGCCTTCGGCTCAATATCTTCCAACTTCAGCCCGATGCTCTTCAGGAACTCATCTTCCTCGTAGCCGGCCTTGAACGGCATCGTCGCATTGGGACTGAGTGCCATGTACTCGAGACTAACCGCAAACCCGGCCATATCAACTGGCCACTTTCGTTTGGCCGGCCAGGAATCGAAGAAACCTTCTACGCGACCCTACATTACCAAAACGAGCAGAAACGAGAAAGCATACGGTTACATCATTAGTTTCACGCTGCTTTATTGCCCAGCGAGTGGTCAAGAAGTTTGTCTCTTACGTTTAGCACGATGGGTGAGCTGATGCCGTACTCCCCAATCAATCCGACCGGAAACATGGAAACTTTCTTCGTATATCGAATCTCGCTAAACAGCTTCAGATCGAACGTGTTGTCGTCATCGCCAAAGTACAGGACGCCCGTTTTTATCCCATTTTGCCGTATCCAATGCAGTGCGGCACGTCGATTGGCTACACCGCGGGGTGCGTTCTTTCGACCGCGGTACATCTCCGGCATAGGACTTGCGAGCTGGGTGTACGGTATGCCTGTACGTAGGTGCAGAGAGAAGAGAGAGAGGGAACAAATAATGAAGATAAGGAACACATTTACAAGTTTTTTTGTTTCTCTTAAGAGACAACCACACATGACTACTTTCATGTGCTGGTTGATTCGTTTAGTTACAGTAATTAGAGAACCAAATTACTCCATACCGCCCCCGACAGTGGGCCGTTGGTAAAAATGGTATAAGTTATACTTCAAATAATTCACAGAATAACAATGATTTTTATAAAGAAATATTACTTCTGCTATGGGCAGCCCGGTGAATTAGTGGTATCGGCGCCGGTATTCACACGAAGGGCCGGGGCCAAAAACCCTTTCAGGACCGTTCCCCCATAGCAAGGACTTGACTATCCGACTGCGTAGTAATATAGGTAATATCTCGTCAGGCATTGACGATGGATATCACAAAACATAAATGCTGTTTAAATGCTATCAAACTCAAAACTTGTCAGCTGTATGGTGTGTGTGCAATGAACGAATCAAAATGGTCAAAAGATATCTTTAACCAAAGAAAACATTAACAACACAACGAAACAACAGCATTCTGTCTCAGATGCTAAACACGACTAAACGATTTCACGCCCATGCAAATGATGCCGTCCGCGAAACACTTACCGAACTTCCTAATGTGGCTGTTTAGCGTAGCGCTGCAACTACTCGTGTCGTCGGCCACGATCCAATGCAACCGCGGCACGTGCATCAGCGTTTGACCCAGCCGAGTTATTTCCGCGATCTGCTCACGCCTCGGGTAGGTTGGCGTAACAAAATATATCATCGGTTCGGTACCTTCGAACAACAGTTGCTGCTGTTGGACGTGCTGCCGTTGCTGCTGGTGGTTACGCTGTGTAGTGCTGGATTCGTCCGTCGTCGTCTCAGACAACGTGCCGGTAGCGTACAATGGCCTCCGTTGGTCTGTATTACTCTCGTAACACACTACCAATTGTTCGTGTTCCAGCTGCAAGGAATATTCCCTCTCGTTATCTTCTACAAAGAAAGTAGCGAAAAAGTAACAAAACGAAAGAATTTGTAAGCTTGTAGAGTTTTTAAGGGTTACATTTCGTTTAAAATAATGTGTGATGATGGAAAGCACCCAAAGGTAATGTATCTGATAACGCAATCATCGAAACCCAATTCATTAGCAGTAATATTTAATTTTTATCACTGATTCAAAAGTAGGTGGAGGTAAACTTTTATGACCGATTTCAATCACTCCAATGGTGACAAATTTCCCACACTCGTGTTCGTTAATAAATTGCCTAAAATGATACACTTTACGGTTCGTTCCGTTCGAAATATGTCACGTGAAGTGATGAACAGATAGCAACGATCAGATATCAGCACCTTTTCACCAGACTCCCAGACTGTTGTTAAAAGAAACCACAAACATCCAGGGAATGGTATTGAAACATCTTATCACAGTTTTTTTATCATTTTAATTACACTCCATATTGCATCTAGTGCACGCACAACAACCTTCAGCTGAATTTCTGCTTTCCGTAGCCATTGTAAATAACCAACACAGCTCTAATCTTACTATTTTTGCCTCTCGACTTGTTTATGGAACGTAATTAAATAGCCAATTGGTAAACATCAAAGTCATGTTCCGTTATGGGCTTTTATTTGGCAAAGTGTTACCTGTTCCTCAATGACAATATTTGCAGACACGATTACCTGTGATTGTGTCTCAGTTTTTCAATGATTTTTTAGTTGTCCTCAGGGCAGTTAAAAAATGTTATCCGTGTCATTTTAAAAACTGTTACTCTGCTGTTTGCAAAAGCACAACAACAATTTTTATGATTTTCTTAACTTGATGGTGCAAACCAACAATCTTCATCGATCATAAATGTTTAAATGAACTTCGTATCTTTGAAGAATCATAAATCCAAATAGGTTGTTTTTTGTAAACGATGTCGAGCGATTTATACAGAAAAGGGATCATTTACTCAACATTTTAAATTTAATGCATTGAGTTTGATTGTGATGAAGGAAAATGGAAAAGTGTTATAAAATATGTTCTTCATCCCAGTTGAATATGAGCATAATTCCAATCAATTGCGTTTTCCATGCTATGTAGCTAAATAATACGATAAAGTAAATAAAAAAGTATGTAGTATCTTTATAACTGATTAATAGCATGGGAGAACTGAAATGTTTCTTCCAAATGTCTCTTAGTCGTAAACAAAATCTACCCTGCCCTTGCCACTAAATGTAGCTAGTAATAAACTGCTAGCTTCAGCTCGATACATATATGAACAGGGAGGAGATAATGGCTCAAGATGATCAATGCCACTACTACCCGATCATTCTGTTAACAACCGATTAGAACTACTCTACAAAATATTACAAACTACGGCAGTTCAGATGGTGCAGATAAATTCCATAGAGCCACACTACGCGGCACCAGCGAAACAATGCGGGGCCGTAAAACTACGCAAACGTACACTCTCCACTCCAGGTGATTTGCTTAACCCTGTCACTAACCGGCAACAGGCTGCCGGTTTATGAAACAAAACATATCGGTTCTCAAATTCCCATTCAATGACTCAGCTTATGTAGTTAGTACCTTTACGTGGGAACGCTTTTTTGCTTCTCCATGGCAGATCTAACCGCGTAAGGACATTCGTTTCTTCGCTTTCGTGATTTTTGTCTGCAAAGAAAGTTTTGGATGTAAAGTAAATAGCGAGAAAAGCGGTATCGACAATTTGTTTGTTGGAAGCTGTATGTATAAGGGAACATAATTAATCTGTATCATTCACCGTAAGTTTAAAGTAACATTAAGAGGAAGAAAAAAACTCCAAAACCAAAATAAAAAAGATATAAAGTAAGTTTAATAGTTTAACGTTTTAAAATTGATATTGTTTTAGATATATTGCACAATAAAAGTAACTCATTACATTTACAATGTTTAAACACGATTCAATCAACCATTCTAAATAATAATATTTAAAAAAAAAGGACACGCACAAAAATGCACTTATTTAATTCCTTAATACACACAAATTAATGGATTTAATTTTGACAACATAAAAAACTCTGTCTTATAGCATTGCCAGTAGCTTTATTGCCTTATAATTTTTTAATCACCTGCCGTTATGAACTTGAGGTAAATCCACCCTATACATAGTCCGTCTTACAGTGGGATGGAGGGAGAGAGGTGGGGGGGGGGGACAGATACAAGATAACGATAGGTGTTCCCAAACCGTTAAGAGTTCGACTATACTTCATCCAACAAAACCGAACCGAATCAACCGCCTGGTGACATAAAACATTACTCATAGCCAAAGTACCGAAGGGCACGCAAAGCGAGTGGCCATTGCGTCTGTAGCAACGGTTTGAATAGGCGAAGCATTGTGACCGGGAACAGTCGAATTTCCACGCAATGAGAAGCAGGGAGAGGCAACCACATACACCACCACCAACACCTGTTCTGTTCTATGTATATCACGTGGCCTATTCCAATCTACCATACATTACGATTGTTTCTTCCGGCATCGCACACGAGCCGCATGGTTGAGCATCGTTAAACAATCACAATTAGCATAATTTCTTCACCGGTTTGATCTCGTTACTGTACAAGTTGGGAATTGTCAGGTAATTCGTGGTAGTTATGGATATTAAGCACAATCGCTGCTGTGCGTTTTGTTTTCCCAAATTGGAGTTGGGAATTGTATGGTTATCAAAGGCATCGGAAATTATTGCACTTCCCTATAATAGTCACCATTAGTGTTCATTAGATTACTAATCAAAAGTATTGATACCAATTCCAATAAAACATCCCAATTAAACGATGAATCGCAATTTGTTAGTTTAGAGTATTATTATAAAAATCAACTAGATCCAGTAAAGTTTATCATATTTTGTTTAACATATGTTCAAGTCATTAAGAATACAATAACATAAATGTTGATCTAATAAAAGCAACAGACAAACAATACACACATGTAGGCCAACCTGTACTTACCTCTATTGAATACGAAAAGCAAATACATGAGGCCCAGAAAGAACGAAATTCCGACGATTTTTAACATATTTTTCTGCCGAAGGACGGAAGAAGATCTTGCCCCTGCCATGTTTGCCTGCGGTCTGTGTTATTTTCAGCTAGCGTAGTCTTTTCTCCTTTCCACCGTTGGCAGAATTTTGAGGAATTCAGATAGTACGAATCTAACGAACCGGATTTAGCGGAGACGCCCCAAGTTTGCGTGTTTGATTTCCCTCACGTACACGCCCACCAACCCGCGCACACACAACACACTGCTCCCGATTTTCAGTGATAAACTTTTCTTCACCAATTGATTGATAAAAATATCTTTAATCAATCAAAAATCTTCACCGTGTAAACACACCGACGTCGTCGGTTAAATGCTATCGGAAATATTCATTCGCTGCAGTAATTTCATCTTCACGAGAGGCTTATTGTGCAAAAGCACAAGAAGTTGTTTTTTTTTTTCGATTGGTACTTAGTTGGTTACCGGTTAGATGCCTTCCTTGATGGGTCAACAGTGTTGCAAGCTGTTTGGGAAGTGTTAAAACACTTTAAAACATTGCCGCACAATTAAGTCGCCCACTTCCCGAAACCATTACGAGTGGAAACTGCCAAAACTTCTAGCACACTTGATCACTACAAAGCAACACAACAAACCCTCTACCACATAGATCTGCTACCATTTTCTGTTAAGCGGTTCACTTTCACTATTTTCGCGGCGTTGTGTAACACGCAGGAGGATGGTTTCCCACTGTTGCCACTGGTAAACTAATACAGAGCGCAATAGTTGGAGGAGTTACGGTAGGTGGTGTGATTCTACTTTTTCACTCTCGAACCAATAGAAGCAAAACCCCAAAGACTGGCACGGAACGTTTGGCTGTTAGAGGGCAAATTTTGCTTCCGAGCAGATACCGAGGAGACAACTTTCCATTTCACAAATCCGTATTTCGAGCAAACTAATGTTATAGCTTAATGCTGAACGTACAAACGGACGGGGGTTGCCCGAAAACAAGAGCACAACGCGCAACAGCCACACACCCCACTGCTTTCTTGTTACTGAATTTGAGTGTGTCTGATTTATAGTTTTTGTGTACGGTTTTGCACACTG
>KI422488.1:87579-131052 GCA_000473375.1 Anopheles culicifacies
AAACTAATACAGAGCGCAATAGTTGGAGGAGTTACGGTAGGTGGTGTGATTCTACTTTTTCACTCTCGGACCAATAGAAGCAAAACCCCAAAGACTGGCACGGAACGTTTGGCTGTTAGAGGGCAAATTTTGCTTCCGAGCAGATACCGAGGAGACAACTTTCCATTTCACAAATCCGTATTTCGAGCAAACTAATGTTATAGCTTAATGCTGAACGTACAAACGGACGGGGGTTGCCCGAAAACAAGAGCACAACGCGCAACAGCCACACACCCCACTGCTTTCTTGTTACTGAATTTGAGTGTGTCTGATTTATAGTTTTTGTGTACGGTTTTGCACACTGCTATTGTTCGTGGATGAAGAGAGGACAAGAAGTGCTTGCTATTTTCGATAACTAACACGCACACTGCTACACCTTTGAACTGTTACACCTGCAACCCTTTTGCACGCAATGATTTTAGGCTGAAAATGAACACACTTTGGTGCTTAATCAGCGTTGGAATTGTAATCAGGACGGATTTGTTATTCTGTAATACGAAATTTAGATGAAAAATCTTCTTAAAACATGCGTAATCGATATGTTTATGGAATACCAGCCAGTTGACAGTTGCCAAAGTGTGTTTGTGTTGGTACCAGCTGTTGACAGGTAATCTGGCGGCTGATTTGAATAGATCAGGGCGGCATATATTGCAAGCGGCTAATTACATTTGAAAAATATGATTGAATAACATATTTACTTCAGAAATGTACCAAAAATTGTTTTGAAATATTTTAAATGGAAACATATTCATTTAAGTTTTCCATAAGCACTAATAAATAAATCAAACATCAAATTCCTAAAAAGACTCGATAAATTATGGGAGCTTGTATCGAAAACGCCCTCGTTTTGTTAATTCCTATCTCTGCAATAAATTTAAACACACCATCAACAGCAAACTGATGCACGAAATGTTAAAATTAGTTCCCCATTTCGTGATAATACAACCCTGGGTTGATTGTCTTGAAAATAAAACAAGCGTAATTGTTTTCTTTTCACTTGCGATATGGAAGTCATTCCCCTTGATTAAGCACGGCTTCCACAACCAGACATGTTGTCTCGAAAACAAGCTGAAGCAGCTGATGTGCTTTCTGTAGTTTTTCTTTTTAATTCCCATTTTGTATTATGGTCGGTTCATTGAATGTTGAAAAGCTTTAAACATTAACTCAATTATTTTCGTTTATATCACAAACATCTTCGAGCAATTGGTTTGGGAAAAAATAAACCGTCGTGACATAAACAGAAAAAATCACGACCAATGCAAATATTCCAGCTTGTGCTGTGTGTAAACTGTGCTTTAGGCTTCAGAACATCATATGAGCAAAACAACACCATCAAACATACGCACACGACGCAACTCTGCCTTCTCCGGGTGTCAGTGTGCGTGGTTTTGAATTGTGCTGCTGAATGGCCTGCTCGCTGTTCTTTTTTTATTACTACTGAGTTTTCCAACGTTTTCGAAGACGCTGGAAATATACGCACGCACAACTAAATTCGGTACCTAAAGTGAAGTCGTTCGTTGCATAAATATCGTACCGTGCATGTGTGTTCGTGCGTTGTGTTGGCCATACGGATCTAATTGAAACGTGAAGGGGGTAGTTCGGGGGGTAGGGACAGCCTTGTCGTCCAGCAGGAGTGCTTCAGTGCGAGTGCAAGGGGATGAAAGTGCAAAGAGTCGTCAAAGAAGAATTTAGCAAGGTAGCATACATTAAGCAAATCCACTAAAGGCGCCTCCGTAACGCGCCGGAAGATAGAAATCGACGAACGGGAAAGACAACGGGCAGGTCCTACATCGTTTCCATCGCAAGCCCTTCGTCTGTCCCCCAGTGTCTCCTACTGCCGTACACGGAAGCAACGAAAAAAAAGTACGCAAGAATAGTTCCTCGTTCCGTTGTCCCGCTCCCGCATGACGGAGTGACCGAAGCACGCACTACACGATTACAGCTGCTGTTGGTGCTCTGTGAAAATAAGAAAGAAAAAAAAACCTCACGAAGGTGTGCGCTCTAGAGCTGAAAGCAACAACACGAGCCAAACGAAGCACGCATCATCACGGCGGGGTTTCAAAAGCAGCAGCAGGCCACCGTTGCCAGAGCCGTTTCATAGTGGAACGGCAGCCAGCTTTGTCGCGAAACCCTTAGCAACAGAGAATCCCCCCAGAAAGGAACAAAACCCCTCCGCCACAAAAGCCAAGCGATACTGCTTGCGTGTTGCGTGTTGTGGCAATGGATTGTCCGCACATCGTCGATAACGTAGGTCTCGGAAAGGAATCGATCAGGGCCGTGAAGAACAGCAACAACGCAACTACAGCCGTCGTTGCTGCTGAACCGATTACCCCCACAGGAGATCCCCTCGCGACGAATGTGTCGGATGCGGTAGCACTGTCCGACGTAGTAGTTGCTGCCAGTCCAACCACGGTTCTCACGGTCGCCTCTACTGCGTCATCGTCAGCATCATCGGCAGCATCGTCAAAGCTTTGGAAATGTACAGGTAATGAATTACGGCTGCCGCAAAGTGACACATGATTCAGGGATGATTAGTGTTATCTAAACTACCACGTTTGGTGACGAAAGTCGAGAGTCTCGCGGGCAGCAGCAGGTCCAGGTGGATAAATCATAGTAATCGCATTGCAGCTTACCCAGGGGTTGGAAACAAGGAAAGCAATAGTGGACTAGAATGGTGCATTGTGAAGTGTGAAAACGAAACAGAAAACCCACTATACTACGTTTCTAGCGCAAGAAACCCTCGCGTAGATGTGTGTAGCCACTGTCAGTCGCGATTTGAAGAAGCAACTCGAAATGTCCTTCACCATGTCATCGATGTGTGAAAAGTTTTGTGAATCATTTTTATTTGGGTAATTTTTCTACTCCCTTTGTCGACATCTGGTTCCTTGCTGCATGTTGTCTGCTCTGGTACAGATATCCCCTTCCCAGGCATGGGCAGCTAGGAGTAAACAAAAAATCGATATTACATCACACGTTAAATTTATTGCTCCTTCGGACTCTGCTCTTCGCCCTAAAGTGTGTGTTTCCGTCTCTTTCGCTCCACCTTGACACGCGACTGGTGTATGGATAGAGAAGGGAAAATTGCACTCGTCAAGCCCTTTTTTTTGTAGGGATTCGCACAAGACCTGGGGACATCGTGTATAATTGGTAGGTCGAAGTAATGCGCTTTCCTAGTCGCCGTTCGATTGACGATCCAATTATATTTCTACAATGTCGAAAACCCGCCGGTGTACGTGGAATGGATTTATGCCCTAAGTTTGTTTTAAATGTATTCACTACACACGTCGCATCGGTGAAGCTGATGGGCTCTTTTTTGCGGGGGATGATTCCCAATGCATTCTCTGCACATTCAAAGTGAGGATATAAAATGCATATTTTTAGATATTTTTCTTTACGTACATTAACTCTCTTTCACTCTATTGCTGACGTTATCCCACGTCCTCCCTTATGGCTGCCCTGCCAAATGGCTCGTATAGTGTAGGTTTCAATTTTGTCCGCGTGTTTGTTATTCGGTGTATGAACTGCGGCGGAAACAGCGCTCACTCACAACGTTACCTTTCGCCTGCTGCACGGTACACTGCATCATCATTATCATCATCATCTGCATCCCATTCATGGACTGCAATGGAAAACATTCATGGCCAAATCAGTGTAGTGTATCCATAACTACCTCGTAGTTTCCGTCTAGATCGTGTGCGCCACACGAGAAGAAGGGCACGGTATTCTTTGCTTCTGACAGAACGAATTGATAATGATGAGAAGGAAAAGAAATGAACTTGGTCGATCTTTTGTAAGCGCACGCCGCGACGCATCACCATTATCTCTCGCTCTCTTCCTTTGCTTTCCTCCTGCTGTACCGGGTCTATATCGTGTAAAACGCGTTATACAGGTTTACGTTTACCTGAGCATTTTGTTGCGCGTGTGTGCGTGTGCCCTATAGCGCGTAACGCAAGTTAAAGCGACTGAGAGTTATACGCTACGATGGGTTATGTGTGGTACTATTCTAGGGCGGTTTGCTGTATCGTTCGATAGAAAAGTATTGCAGTCGAATCATTTTAATTGTTTATTAATTTTCTTTTTTGTTTTATTTACAAAAACTAATGAAGCGAACTTACACTACAACATAAGCCGTGCGTTGGTGGTACAGTTCTAATTTTCTGCCGTTTCTATTTTCTGTAGAATGTTCCATCAGCAAAGACAACTGGATGTGCTTACAATGCGGAGCAGTACTATGTGGTCGCTACGACAACGGGCATGCATTGAAGCATTCAAATACGAACAAAAATCACAACATTTGCATGAATACATCAAATCAGTCAGTCTATTGGTAAGTATGGCCAACGAATGGTTCGTTCAATTAAATTGAAGACAGAGGCAATTTTTATAACCTTTACACTTTGCTTGTTGTAGCTACAAGTGCGATGAATTTGTGATAAACGATACCAATGACAATGCACTGGAAGATCTCCGGCAAGAGTTAAAAGAGGGAAATGGTGACCAGATGGATACCATTTCCGAAACGTCCTCGACGCTGGAAGAAATCAGTTCTTCTAAATCGACCCAAGAAACGGCCAGCACGTCCTCGTCGAGTGATTCCGGCTGGGAAGAGCCATCCCCGGCGGCACTGGCTAGCGCCGTTCCGCTACCAGCTACGGCCGCTATCGTCAGTTCGCGGAAGCTACGTCCTCGCAAGCGTACGATATCGAATGATAGCAACAACGAGAACGGAGCCACCACTGCCAAGCGGAAGTCGATGCGCCGGGTCGTTGGGTTGCGCAATCTTGGCAACACCTGCTTCATGAACTCAGTATTACAGTCGTTAAGCAACATACAGGAGTTTAGCTGCTACTTCAACACGATGCCTGCCTTGGAGATGAAACACAAACAGAAAGCGTATCATTCGCGCAGCATCAAAGAAACCATGGACGATGTGTTTGTTGTGGAGGAACTGCGCAAGGTAAGGTGTCCCACGTTAAATGGTGTTACAGTGGAAGATTTTCAAAGGCACGTGTCGTGCACCTTTTCTGTTCAACAGGTTCTTCTAAACCTTAGCCAGGGTGGGGATGGATCGAAGGGCGCCATTTCTCCTGAGTGTTTGTTTCTGGTCATCTGGAAAGTGGTACCACAGTTTCGGGGACACCGGCAGCACGATGCGCATGAGTTTCTGCGCTATATGCTCGACCGGTTGCACACCGAGCTGCAGCAGGTATCTTTTCCGGTCGAGCTGGGCGGACAGAAATCGGGTGAACATAAAAACCCTTACAACGTATCCGGGTTAAGCCATCTGCAGGCGAAGGGTCGAAATTCCATCGTCACGAACGTGTTCGGCGGTGTACTGCAGAGCGAGGTGCGTTGTCTGATTTGTGGCATGGAAAGCAAAAAGCACGACCCATTCCTCGACCTATCGCTAGACATTCCGGAAAAGTTTTACAGCAAAGATCACGCCTCATCGGACGGTGGTGGTAATGGGTTGGATGCGGCGAATGGTGGTAGTGGAGCGCCAGTCTGTCACATTGCCGACTGTTTGTCCAGTTTTACGGAGGTAAGTAGATGGATGATAGGACGTGCTGCAGTTGGAGTACAAATTCAACTTGACAATTTTTGTGTTAACATAGGTCGAAGAATTAGCAGAAACTGAGCTGTACTACTGCAACTCGTGCAAGTGCAAGCAAAAATCAACGAAGCGTTTCTGGATTCGTCGATTACCGAATGTTTTGTGTTTGCATATAAAACGCTTCCGATGGAATAACTTCTACAGGTATGTTCGGCTCGATCAAGCGAAGTTGTTTGCTAAAGTTGACCAAATTTCTAATGTCCGCAGAACAAAGATTGACTTGAGAATAGCATTCCCGATAAACGCGCTCGATATGTCACAGTTTGTGCTAAACAATGGGCCGGAAACGAGACGATCCAATTCCAGCTGCAACATTTACGACCTAGCCGCCGTTATCGTGCATCATGGCAATGGGTACGTAATCGAAAGATGCAACATACATTCAAACAACCTTACCATATCCATTGCCTCTCCCCATCTTCAGCTCCAGCTGTGGTCATTACACATCGTTCGCCATCAACAATGGTGTCTGGATGCACTTCAACGATCATACGGTAAAGGAAGTGAGCAGTACGGCTGTCGCTGAATGTAAACCGTACATCCTGTTCTACATAAAGCGCGATCCAACGAATGCCAACCGACTGTCCACGATCGGTACCGCAGTGTCGGGTGCGGCGGGTACCAATCAGTCCTCCTGAGATTAAGTTATTTCGTTTCCGTTCAAGACTGATTAAAACTTGTAACTGTTAATCTGACTGATGATCCGCTGTTCGTTCACACTAGGGTTCGTAAATGCATTTTGAGCGCCGGGTAGCGCTTTTCCGCTTTCGCAAACACTAATGTGCATGATACGTTTGATAAAATAAAGTTTAGTTCGTGAATGTGATTGACCATTTGGTGTAAAGTGTAGAGACGCTATACAATGGTACCCCTCCACCAACCTTTGCCACCGTGTTCGTTTAGGTACCATTTTTTTTTAAATAATTATTTAGGCCACGCTACATTGGAACGGGGGATCCTAAGAATGCAATAAAATGAGTGTCCCAAAATTGATAGTGGGAAGCAAAACAAAAAAGGTAGACAAAACAAAAAACAAAACACAAAAACAATGATAAAACGTACGTAAATGCACAAATGCGAAAGCAACATAAATTAACAATATGCGATGAAACAGCGAATGAAAAGAAATGTATAGAATAATAGATATGTATAATTGTAGAGTTGGGCATAGGTTAAAGTACGGCTGCCGGTTATAATTCGGTAAGGTAAGATCGTTTCATTTAATTTCAATAAGATACCTAAAATTACCTCTTCTTTCCTTTAATTTTCTCGCTCGCTTGCTGTCCCAGTGCTTGATTTTCCCGTCTGTCTGTCGCCTTGTCCCTTTTCTTCTACAGATTGATCCATCGATTCGAGTCACAAAACAAACATCGTTCAATAACGAGCCCGCTTGGGGTAATAGAAAGTAGAAAAGGCACCCTCAAAGCAAACAGTTTCTTTAAGTTATGAGATAAAGGATTTGATATGTGATAAACAGATGCATTTTAGTTCGTGTAAGCAAAAAATTAATACTATGAATCTTTTCGTGCCGAAAGGAGCGTACATAAAGGAAACTGCAACCGCCGTGTATTATGCATTACTTGCGTTTGAATGTAAAACAAAGAAAAAAAAAACGATCAAATTACAGTTCCAACTCAAATGGAGTGGTGAAGAAAACGCATTATTCATTAAAGACACAGGATTGTGAAGCTAAAAATAGAACACACACACATAAGTGCAGTTCAGTTTCGTACTCTATAGGTATCCTAAGGCATTAACACTAAGTATGAGTATATTTTTAAATTGATAATTTATAAGATTCTCAAAGAGGCCGCCGAGTTATTGTGATGTTAATACAGTTTGTCTAGGTTTTTCTGTGTCTTTGGTAGCGTCAAATTAATTTGTTTTTACTACTTTCTTTATGCGCTGGTTGCAATGCAATCTTTAGTTTACTCGAGCTGTTTATTCTTTCATAAACACTAATATTGCATCAAACAAACGTCACCTTACCTTTTTTACGATTGACAAACCTTTTAAAAGCAGATCCGACTTCAGAGTGCAACGCGTATGAAAGTACGAATAGTATGTAGATTCATTCACCCGCAGCACACAAATACATACCTGAAACGACGGTATACCCATCTTAATTATTATTCCTCACGTCCAAAGGTCGCCAACTTCATTGGATTGTTGTAGCAGATTAAGCAGGAAGTAGAAGTGGCGAAATGATACAACATTTATCATACAGAAAAGCCACTAAATAGGCAGAGTTATGACGCAAAACAATGCGAGAGACGAAACCAAGTTTTATAACAGCAGAAGAACGGACTGAGGGCGTAAGATGAAGCAAATAGAAATAGGAAGGCGAACATTCAAAATTTATCTAACAAAACAAATACAGTTGATAGGAAAAATTTAACGCATCTTTAAGCCGGGATTTACATTACAATTGAATCTATTCATTCAATGCTAGGCTTTCTCTTCAATATCAAAAAAAAAAGCGAAGAAAAGCGAAAAAAAACACCTGAAATAAAAATTAATATTACGTGACAAAGCAAGTAAAATCGCGCGCAAAGAGGTAGCAGATCAAGATGACCACAGTGGAGTTATTACGGTAAGTAATCGGGTTATCTCAGCCAGCCGTGGGAACGCTGTCAATGCTTACTTGGGATTTTTCATAGAGCATCACCGATTTCTGGGTGATACGACCAGGTCATAGGCATCACACAGATATGGATAGCTAAACGGAACAATCAACTTGCCACACGCGTACTTCGATGAACGCTCATAAGCGTTTTTATTTTCTGGGAAATAACAAAGATAAAGCAATCCAATACGGTTCGGCCCTAGCAAAATTATAAACTAACAATCAAGCTCTACGCGCTACCCTCAAACACAGCATACCGGTAATTACACCTGCAACGGTAAATCCAACACCATCATCACACTAGCCTAATGCGGGGCACCATGTTTGTTCGCTCACTGGTCAGCACATTGACCACCCGCTTGTTCCTTAGAAGTTAACTGATTGGGCAGGGATTCTGCTCATTAAACGAAGATGGATCTAGTGTGGGCAGGTTGAGATTTCCCGTACCCAGATCGCCCACCAAATCGGTCGGTGGTTGACCAAGATCTTGCATCGATTGCATCTTTTCCAGCACGATCTGAAAGCGGTCCCGCTTCACTTCGGCACTGTCGTCAGGCTTCTCTTTCTCCAGTTCCGCGCAAACTTCCTTCATTAGCACTAGCTGTTTCTCGTATCGCTCCTTATCCTCCTGCGATAGTTTCGCACCATGCTCCGCTAACCACGGCGGGTATTTGCTGACCAGATCCCGCATGCTCGGCAGCAGCACGTCGGCCGATAGCAGGCTCTGCATCATATTTTGCATGAACGGAAGAAAGGCATTGTTTTCACCCGTTGCGTTCAGATCGATGTTGCCGAACATGTTGGCCATATCTTCGGGGCTGAAAGGTGTCTGCAGATTGTCGCGCCCCTCGCTCATCGCTTTTAATGCATCGCTAATACTTTGGCTTATCGATGGATCCAACGCGTTGGGTGCTGATGCTTCTGCTTCCGGTGCACCTTCCGCGCGGACGGCCATTCCGGCCGCTTCAGCGATCCGTTGAAATCCGAGCATTATCTGGTCACTGTCAACCTTCTCGCCTCCACCGAACAAGGCGGCCATGTGCTGTTCGAACATTTTCGCTTGCTGGCTGTGTTGTAAAGTAGACAAATTTAAACCATAATTAGCATATGATGGTTTGAGATTAATTTACATCCTACAATGACAGATGCTTTGGAACAATAACGGTACTCGATGAATTCTTCGTTCCATAGTTGCTCTGTTGGCGGATCCTCGTGCTGTTCGCTCTGTTCTGCCACAGCGCCATCAGCCGTCGGTTTTTTCGATTCGTCTTTTTGTTTATTGAAATCTTCCAGAGCACCTGCAATTCGCGAGTCGGGAAATCGTCAATCATTATATAATCTACACACCCTTTTCCGGCTTTCAATATTGCGGTGCTATTTACTTACTGTCGAGCAGATCGTCCAACTCTTTGTCCCGTGAGCTATCTTCGGTCGTTTTCTTTGATTCAGCCATCTTACACTTCGTTTGTTTTGCTCTAGGCCCTACTGCTGGGGATAACTGGATCAAACTATCCGGCAAAACACCTATGTATATGGCTACTCCGTTGAAATTCACTTCCTATTTGCACAAATATCGTCAGCGAGAAAAACACACTCGAAATCTGGTGAAGATAGAACGTTCTGTCAATCTTCGGCTGACGTCGTGAAAAAAAACCCGAATCATCGGCAAAACTAGCCGAAGGAAAATGGACAGCTTTCGACTGGGTGTAATAAACACAGCAGGGAAAATCTTCGTTAAATTACGTGGCAACGTTGACAGTTGTGGTGACACAATCAAAATAGACACTTTCATTTACGTACGTGGATATCAGAAGGCGACCAAATTGTGTGATCAACATAAAAAAGGATTTTCCGTCGCTTCGAAAGCCGTTGTACAGTGCGTGGTGTACACAAAATTATGTTATTTGCTTAAAAGTGCATTCCCATTGTGTGGAGTTCCTACGTTCGTGCGGTAAACCACTGAAAGTGATAGGGGAAAAAGGTCAGTCGTGGAATGCGCAAACCAAAAGATCCAACTCACCAACTGTGTTCGGGGGATGGCTTAGAAAGGGACTGGCAAAAGTAGCTTCCCTTAATGAAGTTAACATATGCAGTGGTAAAATTAATGGCGAATATTGGTTGTGATTCTTTGCAGTGCAGATTGTATTTTGTAGTGAAATAGACGTGGGCGACGTAATCCATCAGCATGAATCCGCAACTGGCGTATGGGCAGTATCCGCCGCAAAGTTGGCCACAACAGCAAGTCGCCCCACAGGCGGGAGGACCCCCACCAGCGTCGATGCCAAGCATGAATGGAACACAGCCCAATGTACGTAAAAAGTAAAAAGTTGGCCATTGAATCGGGTTTGATTTAGTCTTCTTTTTTACGTTCCATTTAATAACAGCATCAACTGGCTAATCAAATGCAGAACATGGCTTTATCGGGTCCTCCACCACCCCAACAGCAACAGGGTCCTCCAAAGATGGGTGTACCTAATGTGAATGGTCCAACCATGGCAGCACCGCCGCCAGCGTCATCTTTTTCGAATCAACAGCCTCCCATGGTACGTCCACCATCGACCGGCGGTCAACCACCGGCAGGATATGGTCCATCTACTCAACAACAGCCAGCACAGCAAGCGCCGCCCATGATGAGTAATGGACCGCCGGGGCCACCGCCTGTCGGTGGTGTTAGACCACCGGCACCAATGGCCGCCAGTGGATACGGTCAAACCAATGGCCATCAAGCGGCTTCTCCCAACCAGCAGTTTGGTGGCCCCATGCCACCAATGACTGCATCGGGCGGAGGGCCTCCACGTGCCGGGCAACCATTTCCACCGCAACCAGCGCCTTTTCAGCAACAGCCGCAATCTACTGGATATCCAACTGCTGGTGGTGTTGGTGTACCGCCACAACCACAAGCTGGTCCTTACGGAGTACCTCCTGGAGCTCCTTCACAAGTTCAGCCTCAGCAGCAATTTCCAGTATCTGGAATGCCGGGACAACAGATGCCTCCGCAGCAGCAGCAACAGCATCAGCCATCCCAAGGATATCCGGCCCAGCCGGGTCAGATGCCACCGATGGGCGGAGCTCAAATGCCTGCAAGAGGATATAATGTAAGTGATAATCAAACAGTGCCCTAAACATAGTTTACGATGAATGAATTTGTTTTTTTTTCTTTTTCAGCAAATGCCGCCTGGTGCAGGATACAATCAAATGCCTCCAATGGCCGGGCAACCTCATCAGCTTCATCAGCAGCAGCAACCACCGTACCATCAAGGTGGGCCTGGTATGATGGGAGGTCACTATCCAGCGCCACCGCCGGTTCCACAGCAGAAGCGTCTCGATCCGGAATCGATGCCCAATCCCATCCAGGTGATGGCAGAGAATCAGGAAAACTGCGGTGGCATATTTTCTACCAACCAACCAGGCCAGCTGCCGCCGCTCGTGACGACCAAATTTGTCACACAGGACGAGGGTAATGCGAGCCCACGCTTTGTTCGTTCAACAATGTACAACATTCCGCAGACGGCAGACATGATGAAGCAAAGCGCCGTTCCGTTTGCGCTCATTATTTCCCCATTCGCTCGCACGGTCGAAGGTGAGTTGCCCATCCCGATCGTGGACTTTGGCGAGATGGGTCCGATCCGGTGCATTCGCTGCAAAGCGTACATCTGTTCCACGATGCAGTTCCTGGACGGGGGTCGTCGCTTCCAGTGTCAATTTTGCAAGGCAACGACCGAGGTACCTCCGGGATATTTCCAGCATCTCGATCATACGGGTCAGCGGATGGATAAGTACGAGCGACCGGAACTGGTGCTCGGTACGTACGAGTTTGTCGCGACGAAGGAATACTGTCGCAACAGTACGCCACCGAAGCCACCTGCAATGGTGTTCCTGATCGATGTGTCGTACAACAATGTCAAGTCTGGGCTGGTACAGCTTTTGTGCGCACAGATGAAGAACATAATCCGCCACCTGCCGGTGGATCAGAACCAGCAGCGCACGTCGATGAAGGTCGGCTTCATCACGTACAATAGTTCGGTGCATTTTTACAACCTGAAAAGTTCGCTCGCCCAGCCCCAGATGATGGTAGTTGGTGACTTGCAGGAGATGTTTATGCCACTGCTCGACGGGTTCCTGGTAGATCCGGAGGAATCTGCCAGCGTGATCGATGCGCTGATGGAGCAAATCCCGAAAATGTTTGGTGATACGCGCGAAACGGAAACGATTCTGTTGCCGGCACTGCAGGCCGGTTTGGAGGCATTGAAGGCATCCGAATGCGTTGGAAAGCTGTACGTGTTCCATTCTTCGCTACCGAATGCGGAGGCGCCGGGCAAACTGAAAATACGCGACGATCGAAAACTACTCGGTACGGATAAGGAAAAAACGGTTCTCACACCGCAATCGACCGTTTACAATATGATGGCTCAGGAATGTGTTTTGGCCGGTGTTTCGGTGGATTTGTTTGCATTCAACAATGCGTACATTGATTTAGCCACGATTGGACAGGTGGCCCGTTTAACCGGGGGCGAAGTTTACAAGTACACATATTTCCAAGTATGTTTGGCGAACCATTATTCTTTCACAGATTTTTGGTACTGACTATTTTGTTTTTTGCTCTGCAGGCAGATATTGACGGTGCTCGGTTGGTGAACGATCTGCTGAAAAACATTTCCCGCCCGATCGCCTTCGATGCGGTGATGCGCGTACGTACCTCTACCGGTGTGCGAGCAACTGACTTTTATGGTCACATGTTCATGTCGAACACGAAGGATATGGAAATTGCCAGCATTGGTAAGACAGCATAGCTAGTCACTTTTACCTACTCCTGAAACGTGTACTACTTCCTTTACAGATTGTGACAAGTCCGTGTCGGTGGAAATCAAACACGATGATAAGCTAACGGATGAGCTGGTGTTGATCCAGGTAGCGCTACTGTACACCTCGTGTTCCGGTGTCCGACGGCTACGCGTGCACAACCTGAACCTGAAGATGTGCACCTCGCTGTTGGATCTGTTCCGCTGTTGCGATCTCGACACGACGCTGTTGTATTTCGCAAAGCAGGGCCTCACAAAGCTGATGGACAACAATCCGAAAGCGGTGAAAGATGCAATCGTGCACCGTGCGGTACAGCTGCTCGCATGCTATCGTAAGCATTGCGCCTCGCCGACCTCATCTGGACAGCTAATTCTCCCGGAGGGTATGAAGTTGTTACCGCTGTACGTGAACTGTCTGTTGAAGAACGATGCATTCTCTGGCGGTTCGGACATTTCCATCGATGATCGTTCGTACGTGATCTATTACGTGATGAGCATGGATCTGCCCACCTCGGTGCACTATTTCTATCCGCGTTTGATTCCACTGCACGACGTCAAAGTCGAGGGGGATGCTGTCCCAGCGGCCATTCGTTGTACGGGCGACAAAATGCTCGAGGACGGTGCATACATTCTGGGTGAGTGCCATTTTAAAACACATTAAAATTATGGGATTTCGGGAAATCAGGGAACGCTGATTTGCCGATTTATTTCCATACTGGCACTTGCACCATACCCGAATCAGGCGTTGACTTCGCTATCGACTATGGGTGACGACTCCGTTGACGATTTAAATGTTGATCGTTGTTTTCGACGTCGATTCGAAAGTGCACGCCGCCTACTAATCTGTTGTCTGATGTAAACTCCGTTTTCAAATACGATACCATGGCTTTCTTATCAACCCCGCTAACGATTCTGTAGGCGATTATGTTGTCTACTATGCTTCGACTCCGCTGTCGACTCTGTTGCCACTTGCGACCTTCTACACGGTTTTGAGGAGTATGCTTTGCCAGTTCTCGAAGTTTGCAAAGAGATGTTCCTCGGAACAGTTTAACTTTCCTCCGGGGTTTCTTTTATTTTATTTTATTTTTATTTTTTTTTTATTTTTTTTTGTTCTTGTATGACGGCCTGGCCGTATTAGATTTTATTTTATTTTAAAATTTTCACAAAATTTACGGTTTTATTCAAAATTAGAATTTATTCACTTTTCCAGCATTTTATTGAAAACTTTCCTTGTAGTTCTCATTTGAGGTATTATGGGCGGCTAAATCCTAGTCTGAACAAAAACGAATTTGATTAATTATTAAAGGAATTACGGTATTTTTTTTTTTATTTGCAGAAAACGGAGTTCATATGTTTTTGTGGCTAGGATTGTCACTGTCGCCCGAATTCACCCAATCGGTATTTGGGGCACAGTGCACACAGCAGATTGATACCGATCGTACGGGTTTGCCAGTATTTGATAATCCGCTCTCGAAGCGTATCCGAGGTATCGTAGACAAGATACAGGAACAGAAGCGTCGCTGCATGCGAGTAAGTACAACGCCGTTTAATTACATACGCCACGTACAGTTCGTAAAATGTTCAATTTCTTCATGTTGTTCCTTTACCTTTTTGCAGCTAACGCTGGTTAAACAACGTGACAAACTCGAAAGTGTGCTGCGTCACTTCTTAGTAGAGGATCGTGGCACTACGGACGGTTCCGTGAGTTACGTGGACTTCCTGTGTCACGTGCACAAAGAGATTCGGCAAATGCTGAGCTAGCTGGCCAATGACAGCACGAACAGCAGTTGCAATATAGCAAGCAGTTTTTTCTCTGGCGGAAGGTTTAGATTTAGCAATGGCAATGGTGGCGACGGCAAGCCGACTCTCACTGCTGCCCCTACTATTAATACTACTTACAATACTATACGCAGCACTGTTACGGCCAACTGTATCCATCCCGGGAGCGAGCGAATGAACGATGTAAATGGTAATGCAATTATGCACCATGGACCTGCGGCCGGAATGTATGACCGAAGGGAACCAATTTCTCTGCCGGAAAACCCGAACAGTCTTGCCATGGCAAGCACATGCTACGGTACGGTGCCACCGAATAATCGTTCAAAATTTATGAGTACAACACGTTGCGAAGGATACGTTGGGAGCCGGATTGCGTCCCGTTACGATGAGGACGAAGAGGATGATGATGGCGGTGCTGAGGAAGCGGACCCCGATGGTACCATTCCGGAAGAAGACGAGGAGCCCGAAGAGGAAAATGCTGATGAACAAGGCAATAAGCAAGTGGATCAATGCCGAGCTTGGCAACAGCACCGCCCAACCTCTCAACAATTTCAATGCTCACGTGAGGAATTTCGCGGAAGTGTCTCCCAGACACGTACCCGCGCAAATCGCTATCGACGCGCATTCGGTGGCAGATGGTAGGGAGGGGACATATTAATCTGTGCAAGCGAATCACTTGGTGAGAAACGGTCAATTGTTTCACCCTTATGGTAAATCAGTTATCTTATGTTTTGTTATATTTGTCAGGTTTAGAACAATCATGCGTATTGGATCGGTTAGAAACTTTCCTTACTTTACGATTCAATTTCAAGATTAGCTTCATTTCCATAACCTTTTGTATTGTGTTATATTTAATATGTTTTTAGTCCCACGGTATCGTATGGATGCAATTTGATTTAATCAATATTATTCAACCGAACGCCATCATATAATGGGCCTACAAATGGTTTGATGATCCCATGAACCGATGTCTCTGCTTCGAGAGCCAGTCGAGTGCAATTGCATTTGGAAGGTGGAACCAGTAACAGCACAGATTGGCATACTGGCCGAATCAGAGGCATTATTCGGCAGAATGGGACACTTTCGGAAACGGTGCACAGACACGTAAGATTGTATGTTGATATCGATTTATGAATCCAATGGTATATTATAAATAGCGAAATATATACAATTAAATCGTTCGTTTCATTCTTACTAATTCGAAAGGCCACCTTCACTTGACTGCTGCCGCCGTACCACCGGTGCGGCCGTTTTTTGTCTTTCTCTTCAGCTTTTTGAGACGCTTTGAAATTGCGGCAGGTGTAACCTGTAGGATTGTTGCCATTCCTTCCAGCGTTTGAGTTTGGTCCTGTTCCAGAAGTGCCTCTATTGCAGAGTCCTCAAACTTTTTCGGTTGTCCTGGCCGTTCGTTGTCTTCTAGGTTGAAATCGCCGGCCCGAAAACGGGCGAACCACTTCCGGCACGTTTGCCCCGCCAAGGCATGGTCACCGTACGTACCCACCAGCTCCCGGTGACTTTCGGCGGCAGATTTTCCTTCCAAAAACAAATGAAGCAACACACCACGCAAAAACACTTTACTTGGCACATAGCTGGACATTCTTGTATTATTTTCTCTGTGAACAAACGGTACCTAACTACGGTAGCTATCGATGCACTTCTTCATCACTGACGATCATTGCACAGTTCTGTCAGGCGGAAATGTTTTGAAAACAAAATTATGCACGAGCGTACCATACCCATCCAGCCAGAATGTTTGACATTCCTTTAGGGCACGAATGAGAAAGTGAACGGTAGTGATGGTTCCACCCAGCATGGAGTGAGTATTTTAGCTCATCACGTGGAGGAAACGATGATTTCTCCGATACATGATGGAAAAGTTGTAGGGAATATAAAAGTACACAGTGACGATTGTCGACAATGAAAACAACGTTACAAAACTGAATAGGATGTAGGAACAGTAGTAGGAAGTAGGAAAGTGCAAATTCTCCTTAACATTTAATCCTCTCCAAGGATTCTTTTCTCTCTGTTTTCCCATACTTCTAAATGCCGCTCGAATGTAAATCCGTTTAGGTTTCGTTCCTTTTACGGAACGTAATCAGAACATAACTGCTTTTTCGCTGTATAGCGGGGACCAACGGCAGACTAAGCAGCGTTGTCATACCATTTTTTGTATTCGCTTCTCTATTAGCTTTTTGAGATCGGAGATTTTTAAGTAGAAAATGTAAAGACGGGTTTTATTCAGCATCACTTATTAACGTTGCATAAATATTGTTTGATAAAAAACATATCAAAATTTGTAAATAAAGCAAACGTCAATTCGGACAGCCCATGTCCGAGTAGGGGCCCCAGTGTGATGTCCTTGATGTGACATTCAGCATTTCAAGATCGGTGAAAATTTTACCAAACAGACGTTGGAAACAATCATCACATCCCGCTTGCCGTCATCCTTATCGCGTGCGCTCGTGAGTTGATTCCCGGCAGATCCACGGAAAATTGGTTTACTGTACCATTCAGCAAGAAGATTGTCACAGCTACTGTCGACCGCAAAAATGGCTCTCAATAAGCTAAGCATTGAAAATGTCGATCTGAAGGGCAAGCGGGTATTTATGCGGTAAGTTTTCCGAGTGGAAAGCAACGATTCTTCCCCGAGTTGGCTAATTGTGTTGCTGGTTATGTCGCTTCTTATCACACAGTGTCGACTTTAACGTCCCCATCAAGGAAGGCAAAATTACCAGCAATCAGCGCATTGTGGCCGCAATCGATAGCATCAAGTATGCGCTGGACAAGGGAGCGAAATCGGTCGTGCTTGCGTCCCATCTCGGTCGTCCGGATGGTAACAAAAACACCAAGTACACGCTGGCCCCGGTGGCGGACGAGCTGAAGAAGCTGCTCGGGCGTGATGTAACGTTCCTGAACGATTGCGTCGGCGCGGAGGTGGAAGCGGCCTGCAAGGACCCAGCAGCCGGTTCGGTTATTCTGCTGGAAAATGTTCGCTTCTACGTGGAGGAAGAGGGCAAGGGTGTGGACGCTAGTGGCAATAAGGTATGTAGCAATCGAGTACCCGCAGCATGTCACTATCACAACCAGCGCTTGCTTTGGTATATAAATAGTCAATACATAATGCATTGTTTACTTCGATTTGGCGATTACGCCGTCGTAGTGTCATTATCGTCTAAATGCACCTCATCCATTGCATAATAATCATTTTCCTTTCTCTGGCATTTGTCCCGTAGGTCAAGGCTGACAAAGATAAGGTGAAAACATTCCGCGAAAGTTTGGCCAAGTTGGGCGATGTGTACGTGAATGATGCGTTCGGTACGGCCCACCGTGCCCACAGCTCGATGATGGGCGAGGGTTACGCTCAGCGAGCGGCCGGTTTGTTGCTGAACAAGGAGCTGCGCTACTTCTCCCAGGCCCTCGACAACCCACCGAGACCGTTCCTGGCCATTCTGGGCGGTGCGAAGGTGGCGGACAAGATTCAGCTGATCGAGAATCTGCTGGACAAGGTGAACGAGATGATCATCGGTGGTGGTATGGCTTTCACCTTCCTGAAGGTGTTGAACAACATGGAGATCGGTGGTTCGCTGTTCGATGCCGAGGGTGCCAAGATCGTCCAAAACCTCGTCGACAAGGCGAAGAAGAACAACGTGCAGCTCCACCTCCCGGTTGACTTCGTGACGGGCGACAAGTTCGCGGAGGATGCTGCCACCGGTACGGCAACTGTGGAAGGTGGCATTCCGGCTGGTCACCTCGGACTCGACATTGGACCGAAGACTCAGGAAGCATTCAAGGCACCGATCGCACGGGCCAAGATTATCGTTTGGAACGGTCCGCCCGGTGTGTTCGAGTTTCCGAACTTTGCCAACGGTACGAAGGCACTCATGGATGGCGTTGTAGCCGCCACGAAGGCAGGCACGGTGTCGATTATTGGTGGTGGTGATACGGCTTCGTGCTGTGCCAAGTGGGGCACCGAATCGCAGGTTTCGCATGTATCAACCGGTGGCGGTGCTTCGCTGGAACTGCTCGAGGGCAAAGTACTGCCAGGCGTGGATGCACTGAGCAGTGCGTAAACGTGCATGATTCTACTCGATTAAGCATTAAAGTCACTCTCGTTATTATAATTACGTATTGTAGCCAGTGTGTTTCGTGTGTATTACAGCCATGTCGTTAAAATTATCCATCAACCCACAGGAAGAACGATTTGCCGCAAACAACAGGGTCGCAGGAATATAATTCGTTCGATTGTCGTTGTAAAAAAATAAAACGTATAGAGTAAAAACAAAACGTTGTATTTGGTTCTTGTTTTCTGAAATCGAACCTAAGGGATTTGAAATTTCAAGCAGTTACAAATGTTACCTGCATCGAAAGAGTGTGAAAAAGCTTACCTGCAACAGACACAACTTTACCATAGCCAAAACAGCTCCATGTTTTCTCTGAATTGACTCTTCTCTATCAGTTGGCTACAATGCAAAGCGTACGAATTCATAAACAAAGTTTTCATTTTCGTCGCAAGGGATAAAACACGGAAGAAGAAGTTTCAAGAGCCGTATCGTTTCAGAACAGTTTTCCCGGAAAACAACAACACTGTCACATAGTTTACAAAGGAATCATCCTCGCCTTATTTATTATTGCTAATAACAAAATGCTACGTTGAGCGGCATTTCCATCTCCTCGCTAGAACTGCATAGCGTCTATTTCATCTGTACTTTGGCGAGGTTAGAACAGCTTCTTAATATGTAACTGTGTGTAGAAAAAATGGGAAAGAAACAGATGTTGTTAGCCTCTTGCACTTTTTCACGCCAACAATTTGTACTTACTGAATGTGAAAAGTGTGATATTAGCGCTGCGGAAGTATACAATTTGTTGTACACTTCCATCGTGATCGCTACGATGCACTTCCATTGTTTTGCAGTGATAAATTTCCAAGCGAATTGTGAGTTAATCTAGATCGAGGACGCAGCTGACACGGTGCAACCCCACCTTGTTGCGAGTTTTGGCTGGAAAGATCGAATGAAAAGCCAAAATGCCGGTACGGAAGCACCCAGCAACCAAACCGTTCTGCTTTCTCACTTGACAGGTTTGATCGTAACCCAACAAGCAAAATCGTCGTTCTTCCTCACTTTGCCAGGTTTGATCATAAGTAAGAGCGAGAAAGCACGACGATTTTTTCACTAGAGAAGTGAGGCAGAGTGAGACAGGTGACAGTTTCGTCAAAGATGACAGATAAGCTTCTAACAAGGCCATGCCAAATGCTGCACAAATTGAATTACTTACTCACTGCTTTGCTTGATGAGAAAATCATAGATTAATTTGTTACTCACTACATATTATTCATTAGTACATAAATTGTATTTACAAACAATTTGAAAATGCTTGATCAATTCCAGAATGTAAACTGGATGATCATCCAATGTAGCGTATTGACAGCTATCCAATCTGTCAAACGTATACTCTTGTTAAGCTTTCACTACTTGCTCCTAGATGGCGTCTATTTTTGAATAGAGCGAAAACCGTTAGATCGATATGCACCGATATAAAAGATGCAGAATGCAACAAAGAAGGTTGAAATGGCACAGTATTTCTTTCGAAGATTTGTTTTCAACAACAAATATGCAACACGCAACTTGGTTTAAATGTTTGAATTGATTCAATTTATATTTCTGTCTTCCTTCGCCCTTTTCCATAATGAGAAAGAACTTGAAATGACATGGGCCAGAACCGCTTGCATCATCCCCAACAAACGAATCCCCACGCATGGTTATTGAACAATCTATCCATGTAATTAACAGTGCAGTGTTTTTTTAGGTATACTTTTACATTTCAAGTAAGTTTTTTGAATTGTTTGCTTCCCTACGGTCATATTTTCTTTCAAAATGCCCAAGGAAATAACCACGTGAATCACATCATTTCCGTGTCACTAAGAGCTTAATATTGTCGTGCAGAATTTAGATAAAGTGTGCTGCAATGTAATGGGCGGGGGATGTTTCTATTCCAAATCAAACCGTTTGTAACTGTGAAAGAGAAATTCGGCAGCTGTCGTATTGCAGATATTGTAGTTGTAACTGTTGTTTTTAATCATTTCATATCTTTATTTTGCCATTTCGATCTATATAAAAATAAATACTTAACTTTCTCTCGTTACAGCTATTCCGCAACAAGGGGAGTGTAGTAACAACAAACTCTTCCTTTGCACCGTTCCACCACACACCCCGCTTTTCATGCGCACCGTCTTCTTCAGCATTATAATAGCATGTTTGTGTGGTATCGTTTCCCTTTGTGTTTATGCGCTAGTTTAATAATTATCTACATAGCAGCATTATTTTCTGTTTCTCACATGTGTTTGTTCTAATATTTCCTGCACTTTAGTATCTGTCCACCATTTGCAGCTTATCCACCTTTGGGGCTTTGTTTAGCACGTGTTAAGTTTCCTTGTCTTCTTGGGTGTATTAGCCTTCACTCTTTTGCTCTATTTACACATTATTCACTCGTTCATACAACAACAACGACCAGTAAACACAAACTTACGAAAAGGCCTCTCTGCGCTCCTTAGCAGCAAACACAGGTGTTGATTCAACAGTCCTGCTACTCATTCCCTCATCACGTAATCCTTTGATTCGTGTCCATTGTTTTCCTAATTTCCTCATTCACAGCACCTTAATAGAAAAAAAAACGAAAAGAAACACTTCCCACTCGGATATTCGGCGACGGAATTGTGCCACGTTTATCACGCTATCTATCTTTCCCTTGTTTTGCGCCATCTTGCAATGGGCCGCGTATCTCTGTTACCCATCCCGAAGAGTAAAGAAATTGAATTCCGAGCCTACGAAAAGCAAGTTGTGATGATGAAAAGTTTCCTACAGTCCTAATTATAAGCCCATCCTGCTTGGGGCAAGTTATAAGCTACTAAAAGTTGCTTTGTTCCGTCGTTTTAGTACGTATTTCTATCTACTATCTCTCCTTTAGCACATACAGAAACAGAACAAAAGTGAAAGGTTACTATCAGCGTGCTTGATCTGTCTCGCTATCTCTCTCACTCAAATGAATTTGAAAGGGTGATGAAAGAAAGTATAAATACAGTAGTGTAGTGTAGGTGATAAGTTTTACGAATGTAACACCGTCCTTCCCATCCGCAATACTTTCTTCAAGTGATCGATCTGTGTAAGCTATTTGCGTTATACTGCACTGCCGAGGAAGCAGTTAAAAGTTGCATAGTTAACGGTTTACATAAAAGCTATATCGTGGGTCGATATATTTCAGAAATTGATGTTGCTAGACAGCGTGCAGTAAGTTACACTGGAGATAGACGCAATAATCCGTGCCTCATACAGTGTGTGATGGAAAATAGCAAATTATCAGTCAGTTGTGCGTGAAAAAAGGTTTTAAGATGTAAAGAAGCGATGATGTAGCTGTTCTCGCCTTAGTTGACAGTACAAGTTCTCTTTGCAATTGATTCCGTCCATCGATGGGTTTGCACGAGCTTTTCCAAATGATTTAGGGAAAGGGTCGGAACCGGACATAAACCAATGTATGTTGCGAGAAGTTAAAGTTACGCAATCAATGAGCTACCGTATTGCATTAGAAAGGAAGGACGATGTTACAAATGTAATTATAAAGGAGCAATGAAAATGTATTCGTTGTTGATTGGACTAGAAAAAAAATCAAAGTAATTCTTAGGCAATATAAAATAGTAAGATTAGCCAATCTTACACCTCACTGTTTTGAATCTTTTCCATACATGCTACGTGTGTGATGTGTGAACATAGAACTTTACTAAACCGTGCACCACACAGTAGTGATCTGTGATGGGCCACTGTGTTTTTCTTCGCAAAGCCATATTGCTACCGTAACGTAAGCATCGAAAAGCCAAAATCATTGCAACAACATCTCAAACCAAGTGAATTTGTCTTGGGCGTAGGATATCCTGTTGATCAGAACTAAGCGAAACCTGAACACTTGGCGCGAAATCATAAGACCACCTTCCGGGGATTATAGTAGCGTTGAAGGATTGGACAATTGCTCCGAAAGCAAATTGTGCTTGAAGTTAACAATAAATTGCAAAAAAAAGCATACAATAGTTATTTGTTTGAAAAACAAATCCCACTCATTTGCTGGACATATCGTGTACACTAACGTACCACCTTTATAGGCGGTTCAGTTCTCGGTGGCGTCATATTTACTGGCCACGCCGGAATGTTCGATTCTACTTGAAGCTGGTAATACTTTTGTGCAGAAACAGCACCAACGAAAGCACCATGAATCTTAAGAATACTGAAATTTCTATCTAGCAACTGCGATTGGTTGGGGCGGCAGTGTGTTTGAGAAGAGTGCAATGAAGTTTGTTGACTCTTTTCGTGCTTACTATCATGAAAGGGGGATAAACGGTAGCGAGGGCCGGAACGTCTAATGGGTTTGGAATTGGAGACCAGTTCCGTTGAAGATTTGTGTGTGTGTGTGTGTAATGTGTATGTATGGATCCACTAAAACTTGGTACAAATAAGTAAACTTAAGTTACGGGTGGATACTATTTAAATAGGAAACAATCGGTTGTTAAAATGATACGGAACAACAAAAGAGGAAATTGATAAAGGTGGATAAACGATGTGGCATGATGAAACGAAATGGATATAACTACCCAATCAACAACTTCAGCCGGATCTGTGCTGGTCCTTGTGTCTGCTAGCTTTCTAATAGTACGCACTATTACAGCAATCCACCTTTGCGTCCAAACAACAGTGAACTGATCGTACCGTACACGCTCTGACCAAGCGAGCGACTTTCCTCCTTGGTCGTTGTTTGTGCTGCCGTCGATGGTGATGGTGCTGCAGCCGCTGCTGCTAATTGTTGCTGTTGGTTCTTACGACTGTCCTTGCCGCTTGCATTGCTGGACATCTTTGCGGTTGGTTTGTTACCTACTGTGCCGAGGTCGGGTCGCACTCCGGGACGGTTAGAACCGTTTACCGTGCCCAAGTCTGGCCGCTGGGATCCACCGTTCGCACCGTTCAGAAGGTTGCGGCGTGACTTCTGTCGCTGCATCTGCTTCAGTCGTGCTGCGGTCGTTGGTGAGGCTGTAGCAGCCGTAGCCGAACTGCCCATTGCTTCCTTCGTGCGAGGTTCCGAGTCAAAGCTAGCTACGGACGAGCTATCGGAATCGGATGACATAGCCGTACTAATACCGCTGCTAGCTCCGGAAGAGGAAGCCATGCTCTTAAGGCTATCGTGCGATAGACCCTTCGTCAGTACAGCTTTGATCGTTTCCTTGTCGATCGTTACAAGATCGTCCTGGTGTTGCTGCTGTTTGCGGAGGTGTTTCAGGCTGGTCAGCTGAGCCATCGGGCTGCGACCACGGCCAGTTGCTGCTGCAGTGTAGAGCGCCGACGTACCGTGCAGGGCAAGTGGGCTGATGCCTGGTGGATGTTGGGGTGGTAGCATTATATTCTCCAGCCCGATGCTCTCCACCTTCTCCATGATCTTGATGGAGCGCAGGGCTTTCTTCTCGAGCCGGGACAGAGCGACCTTGTTGCGGGATATGACTCTCGATGGACGATCGGCCGGATCGGTGGTGGAACCATGGGAACTAGCCCCACCGGTCGATGCGGTGAATCGTTTACGCAGGATATCGGCAGTCGATGCTAGCAAGCCGGACAGTAATGGTGGCTCTGGTGACATGGAACGTGTAGGTGAACCATCTGTAAAAGAAGAAAAAATATATTACTTTACAGCCACTTTTGATGAAAACTAGGTGATATCTTACCAGGACTATTGCAGGGTGTAACAGTCGGTGAAAAGTTGGGCCCGGCAGGCGTATTAAGTGCACTGGGTGTGACCGCTTTAATGCCCCGTTCGTTCAACATCGACGCCAGCCCCATGTTAACACTGAACGTCGAACAGGAATTGCGACGCGACAGGCTTGAGCGTGGTGTCGAAGGTGCCGTCGGTTGTCGTGTTGGGCACTCTGAAGCCATTTGGGAGGACATTTGCGAAGGCGGCAAGCTGAAGGTGACGGCTGTTGTTCCATCGTCCGGATGGAGAACGGTGCTGTTGGTGTACGTGTAAGTGCAGCCGAATGATTGGAACCGCTTGCCGGGATGGTCCTCCGTATCTTCGTCCTCTTCGACGTCGGACAGTGAGTACGTCTGTAGACCGAGCTCGTCCAGTCCGCGTCCACCACGTATCGTGACGCCGGGCCGCTCCTCGAGGAGGCCGCTCAGCGTCGGTGTTGCTAGCCTCGACCAGTGATGAAGCGTTTGAGAACCCTCGATTGGTTTCACAATCTGCAGCTTCTCTGGAAGACGCCACTGACCATTACCGCTACCCGTTGCCGATGACGAAAGCCCCGAAAGACCAGACGAACCGGTCGACATAATACTGTCCGGTGTGCGGCATCCAAGCGGAATACCCGTCGGTTGTTCGTCGTAGCTGTACGTACCGAGCGGGGCGTGCTGTAACATCGCACGCCTAGCGAGCACTTCCGCCGGAGTAAGACGCTTCAGCGCAGCCTCCAGATCTTTCGCGCCCGGAGCACCTGGGATACCCGTTTGTGCAGGACCCGGATAACCGTCTTCGGAGTCAGCTGTAAGACTCTCGCGCGAGTAAGATCGTCCACCAAGTGAACTGCCACCACCGTACATGGTACTGTACACGGAAGAACCGCTCTTGTACGAATGTGTCATTGTCGTTATTCCGGCGTTACCACTAGCGTTACCAGCAGTACCACCTAGTCCCGGATACACGTACGGAGCCATGCGTGGCTGCGAGGAGGAACTCATCGTCATCGAACCGAGGTGTGAGAAACTATCACTGAACCCGTTGGGATTCGCACGACTAGCAGAGCGCACGGTTTCAAACACCTTCCGATAGCCGGGGATTTGGTGCTGTGCGCCCGAAGCAGACATTAGGCCTCCCATCATGGAACCACCACCAGTACCGAGCCCTCCACCGCGCACCGAATCAATACCCGAATCAAGACTGTGCTCCGAGTAAAGGGAGGTTTCCATTAGTTCCGATTGCAGCGAATCGGGTGCGACCGGCATTCCCGTAATGCCGGGAATAAGTGAACTACGTGCGAGCGGTTGGGAGCGTTTGCGCTGACGGCGCAGCTGTTCCTGTGTTTCTTGCAGCAGGTTTAACACTTCCTGGTAGCGTAGCTTGAATTCCGCCAGCTCGCCGGCCAGTAGGTTCTGGTTCTCTTTGGTGATGCTTAGCAGTGAGGACGCTTCCTCGTTCTCGGATGTCAATTGATGCAATCGTATCTCGGCATCCGCGAGGCGCCCTGTGAGACTAATGATCTGTTCATGCTGCAGCCGGTTCTCCTCCTTTAGCCGTTCGAGTTCCAAATCTGTGGGTGTAAACGTATGATTAGTGGCTATCGTTGCGACCAGAGGTGAAGAACTACTTACTCAAACCATCAAACTCGCTGTTCGCCGTGGTCAGCTGGTTCGCGATATCCGCCATCAACCTGCGTTCCTGCTCCTCGCACTCGTCCGTTTCCTTCACTAGCTGGGCGGTTTCGGTGCGCAGGGATTTGTTTTCGTCCTCCAATTGCTTAACCTTCCGCTGCAGCAACTCCAAGTTGATCGACTTCGATGCCGTCGGTGTGACTGCGAAACGAAAGAACGTACCGGTAAATCAGAACACCAAGAAGTGAGGTTGTAACAAATTTTGCACTCTCTCGCTGTGGCGAGCAAGGTGAGCGAAACATTCGTGAGACAAATCGACCCGTACAGAGTAATCGTATGCAAAAACACTTCGTCGTGGTTGCTGCCGCTATTGATAAGCTGTTAGTACTGGGACGCTGGTAACAGGGCACCATCATCGAACGTACCAACGCCATCGATGGGCAGCACAAGCCGTTCACTATGCTTATCGCTTTGTATTCACGGTGCAGAAAGCACTAGTACGGCTGCTACTACTCTCATATAGAGACAAGCCCCTACAGACTTGACCAACCGATTGGTGTTTGTTTGCTTTCTTCGCTTGCTTGCCCTTTGCACTCTCGAAACACATCAGCAATATCTGGGAGTCTATAGACGAGGCCGATTATCAATCGAAAACCATCATCCTTGGGAAGATGGGACACAAAAGCCTGGCACGCACACACCCGAGGTTAAGCGATTCTAATTGTGCACAGAACACCTTTCCGACTGGGCGGATGGATCCATATGACACATGCGATGGAGCATGTATTTCATAACTGAGGAGGAAAATACATTGTGGCTCCGGCAATAGTTTTCTCTATTGATTTTCGTATTTTTTTGAGATATTTGTTTGTGTTTTGCTCGTTTTGCTCATTCCGAGTACTCGGAAGGACGAGTACAACACAAGAACAGCAAACCACACGCGACTAAGCTGTTACCAAATATGCGACTGAGCGCCACAAGCATAAAAAAGGTACACTAAACACATTTCATCGATTTTTAGCTCGATATAATTCCATTACCCAAGAGAGAATGTTTTGTTTTACAGGAACGCGTGGAGAACGAAAAGAGGACAAACCCCTGGAGGGGTTCCATCGAAATATTACCGTTTACGTGTTGAACTTAAAATTAGAACACTTGCCACTGAGTAGTATATGCACCACACTGCACCCAGTATTGATACATTCGTATGCAAATGGCTCCCTATACTAGCGCGCTGTATACGTGCAAATGACCTTATTGCGCCGCAACGCCATCGTTGGACTGCAAAAGCCATCCAAAGCAGTTCTTTCCCTCTTGATAAGAAACTAAAGTGATTGTTTAAGCGATAACGTGCACCGAGGGATTGTTGATTTTGTTTCACTCCTAATTAAAAAGCCGGCAACCTGCGCTGAGACGTACTTCTGTGCAACGAGTAACGCAATTTGGTAAGAAGATTTCATTTTTCATTTGTCTTGCAGGAAGAGATAAGACAGGGTTTTGTAGAAAATGTCAAGTTCGTTGCTGTTTTATCGCTCTCCGGTAGCGTACGTCATCTCGCAGGTTGATCGTACACCGAACATATGATGCAATGCTGTTGGTTTTGTTAGGCTCACGACATTCAGTGAGTGATTTATTACGGCAGAGATTAGAAGAGACTAAACTCTTGCCCACTATTCGCATGATTCGTCTATAGGGACTGCAATTTTGTCGTCGGAAAGTTATGTTCACACTGGCGATATTTAATCTACCGTTTCAATAGCTTTCACTCACGTCCGCTGATCGCACGTTCGAGCGCGAAGTTTACACGAATCTGTAGCTTCTTGTACACATCGTGAAACACTGAAGATTATTTTCTGTTATTTTGATAGTTAATAGCGTAGATTACATCAGCTAGTCACATTGTTTGATGCAATGTATAGGAAACATATCATTGTTATGCTACAAACACACGATCTCGATCGTACGTCTCTCGCAGGCAGGCAGATGAGTGAAAGTGGCGTCGCAACTATTAATTCCGATATCCATTCTTCTATCAAACAGGTTATAGAGTAACGCTTTATCGGTAATCGCCGGTTTGAACAACACCATTAGACTAGCATTAGATATAAGTGTTCAAATATGGCGACCATAACGACCATTAGTCGAAGATGTTTAAAGGCTTACCATTCTCACTGGTGTCGTCGGCATCGTTCGTTAGTATTCCGATCAGTTCGATCTTCTGATGCAGCTCGTGCGAGAGCTGCGCCCTGTTCTCGTTCGTCGTTTTTAGCTCCTGCTCCAGCTCGGCGACCCGGTTCTCGAGGTGCGTATTCTGTGCTAGTAACTCCTTGCCAATCTGTACCGTCAGCTCGAGGTCCTTTTCCTTCTCTTCCAGCAGGCGCGTTACAGCATCTATGTCATCGTACGCGCGGGTCATTTGGCTCACTCGGTTACCGCATAGGACTGTAGATGAGAAGAAAAAAAGGCAAATATTATTAGTAAAACTATCTTTAAAAAAGGACCACGACTCGCAATCGACTACCCATGATGAACTAACCATTAGGAGTGCTAAATAATATTTGATTGAGCAAATACAACAACCGAGCTAAATTCGAACAGAAAACGAAACAAAGCGAAATAAATGACGTGCCGAATGGGAAAGATAATAATCAAATTAAAAAAGATGGGACTGTGTATTTTAAATGCATAGCTAACTACATTGCTTTGGCACTTATCTCTATGCACGCCGGACTCTAACTTGATCTTGGACACGCGACACGCAAGCTGTTTGCTTAGCAAATCCGCTTTTGTTTAGCTTTTGTCCAGTTGTTGGTAGAAGTTTTTTTTAAACACTCTTTGTAGTCATGAAACTGCATAATTATTATAGTTATTCTTTGAAGGCCACTTCAGATATGACACACAGATAGACCACAGAGACCCTAGAACTGCAATGTATTTTTGGAAGAATTGCTCGGCGAAGGAGAGCCGGCAAAACACTATAATTTCCCTACACGTAATCCAGTTCCCGGCGAGGAGGACAGTTTTCTGTTCCCTTAAATAACGACCGTAAGTGGTTGGTTCCCCGGTTACGTTTTCTAAGTATTGGAACGTAATGGAGTGTATCCTTTCCTTCGACCAATTATACACCTCTCGATGGTGTTTTGTTTTGAAGTTTTTGTTATGTTTTAATGTTCGCCTGCCCAAACAGCAATTATGTTGCGGAATTGGTGCAGAAAAGAAATGGTCATTTTTCTTTCTCATGGTTGCCGACGCTTAAGCGATCGAGTTAAACGAAAGGGCGAACGACAATGCAATCTGAAGATTTTTGGATTATGCAATTCCAAACAAAAAAAAGGCATTAAAACAAAACAAAAATACATTCGCCAATGAAAGTAGCACTTTGTTCAGCCTTTCTCGATGGAAAAGCCGGCAGACTGATCTAGTTTTGTTCAAGCAAACTGACTGGCTTGTAGCGGACTCGTGACGGAACCATTAAATAAAGCATTATGAACTGTAGCAAACAAATTAACGAATGGCATTAGGAAGCCACATCTTTGCTGAGCATCATCAACAGAAGATGTTATGTTTTTTCTACCCAACCCAAATTGTTTTTGTTTACGAAGCATTTTTCAAATATAAGGTTGACTAAAACAGCCATGACGAATTCTAATCCCATTTTCGTACAGTTTTTGATGTTACACGTGAAGATAATTGATATCGATAGCAATTATAAATGTTAAAACTATAACAATCACTTCCATTTAATTGAAACACCATTTTATACACCACACAAATCGTGATTGTTTTCGAAGTGCCGTAAAACATTCAGCAAATAAGATGTTAAACAGCAACACCTGACAATTCACCACGACAAATGGGCCATTCTTTTGCCGAAGGAAAGGTGAGAAAGGGGCAAAAAATAAAATCATGCTCAATCAAGCAGCAAACTCTTTAGCTTGTACAAAGTACATTTGACATTGATGACTTCGTGACCGAAACGAAAGAATAGCACCCAAATCCGCCCAGACGCGATCGTGCCTCCTTTAATGAAGTCATTATGCAACACTGTTCGTTTCTTTTCGCTACTATTATTTACTTAAACATTACTCTACGACATCGTCATTAAAACTGGGGACCTGGGGCAGGCATTGTTAGGATAGGAGAAGGCGCAAAATTCACGCTTCCCGACGGTGATCTCACAAGCTGAATTAGATGGTTTGGTCTGATCCAGTATGACACGTACATTGTTTTGGAGAAAACCTAAACAAAGCTCGTACTTGATGTATGTTCAAGAATGTATCAACTTTTGATACACCACCAGGAACAAAACGACGCGCAAAGCACACGGTTGTCTTTATTGAGAAGATCAAAAGCCAAAAAGTAAATGTCACGAATATCGGAATAGCACAATGCTGTAACAAAGTTGCCATTCATCACACCCTACAATTGAGACGAGCACTCCCTGTTTTCACTTGCCGCTGCTGTAAAATGTCTTCATTTCGTTTTTGTTAAAAAATACCCCGCTGTTCGTAAAATCCGTGCCAGACATTCCCGCGGGCCAAACAAAACAAATCGAAGATCGTTATCGAAGTGCATTTGGACTTTCGATTTTGGTTACACATCGATAAAAAAAACCTAATTTATTGTGGCAAATATGTTTTTTTTTGTTGAAATCATTGCAAATACCGTGAGAAGAAAATTATGCTGATTATAATTGGATTAATAACGTCTCCAGAAAATAGTTCAATTAAACATGGGCTACGATTCATCGAATAAAAATTGCAATAACGAATAAGCATTGCAGTAAAAAATATCGTATTCTTGTTCAAGTTTTATCATATTGGTTGACACTCATCAGCGATACATCAGCTGAACTTCTTTAACGAAATTTTTCCAAAATGCCAAAACGATCACGCTGAAGTGTTCCAATTACTTAGCTCCCACTCTCCGTGGCACTTATCTTAGGATGAACGCCAGCGGCTGCCGCGCGAAGAAAAGCTAATAAACTAGCTGTTGTTGATGTACGATCATTCACCGTTCGCACATTACATTACGAAACAGCAAACAAACGAAAGCTTCTTATTAACCTCCTTGTTGGCCTCCGGGTGAGCGCCAGGGATTCGGAACCGTTTCGACCTTTCACTTCGATAATTCTTCGGACGATCGGAGCTAATTCGATTGCGATCGTTTCCTCCAACTGCGATCGGTTGTTAGTTGTGTTTTCGCTTTTCTTCGCGAGTCAGGAAAACGATCTAGCGATGGTTTGAATCTAGCGTCCTGGAACGTTTAAACCCATTTCCGAGTGTCTTTAATTAAACCTTTATGCAGCTGTATCCTTCGAAAGGCTTGTTTCTAGTTGTAATGTAACATCCCCCGCTTGTGCTCTCCAACCTTTACTTTCTTTCAGGTTACTTTTTCTATCACATAAATACCGAACCCGGTCGAAAGAGAAAAGCCAGCGTTTTGTTTGTAAGAACACGAAAGCATAATTTCAGCTTTGGTAAATAGCAAACCAGAAACAACAGAAACATTGATCATATCTTCCCGATAAGCGATCGGCTTAAGCATAAACATTTACAGCAATGAATTGCACCCTCGCCAATCGATAGAAGCGTGGGATTGGAAAAGTGGCCTCAGCAAATAGTAATAAAATTCCACCGTTTGATCGAACTCGCCCATCTCGTTTGCGAGCAAAACGCCTGCCAGTGTTAAAGTACTGTTTCACTAGTCACTTCACAAATAATACCACCGATACTGCTGAAAGGCCGATCACCGGCCTTCCATTGGTAAACTGCCACAGCATTTTCTCGGCTTAAACTTCGCTGTAAGTGGGCAGACGCGGGCAAAAAGGTTCGCCCTCCGCTGACATTAGAATTGAAGGGAGAGCAAATATTTTCCCAGACTTTTTTCGATGAAATCGAAAACGGGTAACGGCGAACCGCACCTTGTCGGCACCTGGCGTCTTCATGAATGAGCGCTGGTATCTGTGCGAGTTGTCTATGCCAATCCTATGCCCTAACCTGAACTTATGCCGGCACATGGTACCAACCTGGAGGACAGGGGCTATTAAAACATTTATTGTGAATCGGAGTAAAAGTTCAAACGCCAATAGATCAGCCACTACTGCAACAGGTTTGCAAGCAGGAACGAGCACGGATCCAGATAAGAAAAACCCACTAGCGATGGTGCTGAGAAGGTGTGGATATTAAATTTAGTATGGTGCACCAACTGTAACATGATCGGTACGAAGGAAAACGGTTTTTTCGTTTAATTTCATTTACTTGTTTTACATTTGGTGAGCGAATTGCAATTAGTGGCATCAATGCAGAACAAGATCTAGGGAGCATGATTTTTTAAATGGATGAAATGGCTTCCGTGCTGAAGCGTTTAAAGACCCGAAGAAATTTCGTTATTCAATATCGTATTTGTTTTTCACAAGGCCTATCAATATTGAGATTTGAAAAATAAATTGTTCTCAGAATAGGGCAATAGTAAGAAATAGTCTGCCACTTCGACATTGGAAGAAAATGGCACCAATTCTGCCTAATTATATCTCTTATTAATAACATAGGATAATAAATTATGTTTTGGAAGATTCTATTATAATTTTCCGATGGAAACTAGCATTTGATTTATAATTAACTTAAGTGCCATATAATTGTTATACAGCTATTAAAACATACATAACTATGGGAAAAGATTAAATATATCTAGCAGACAGCACACACACAACAAACAAAATTGCAGCTAAATCCATCACACACCGAAATACACACATAAATACACTTGAAAACATGAAAGAACACATTACGAAATAAAAAAAATGTATAAACCTCAACCAATCAATATCTCCTCATGTCAATCAACGAAATGTGTGTAAGAAAACATCAAACCTTGCCGTTTTCCATCACCTTGTCGCTCAACACCCAACACCTGCCCAACCCCATTACTAGTGGAAAGGGTTGTTGGCGATCGGTTGAGGTGATCCTCGGACGATTCCCTTGCCCCACATGACTGCCGCTTCGTGTCGCATGCGAAGCTAACAGAACTGACCACAGCGGTCGGTGCAATGTGTTCCTTCTCCTCGTGTAGTAGCAGTGCGGAAGAAGCGACATCACCATCACCACCACGATGATGGCTACTTAGCGTACTTTTCGATGTGCGAAGTAACTTCGGTGTGCTTCGGTCAGCTGCTGAAGATGACGAGATTGACCGAGACCGCGACCGTGACCGTGCCCGGCGAATAGTGGACAGGAGCGTTGAAGCGATGCTTGATGCTCGCTGCTCCACACCATCATCAATGGCGTATTGGTTCTCCTCCCTGCGTGGGTGCTTTTTTCTTCTTGTAACCCAACCACTTTCTTTACGGTGCTCGGGACCATCTTGGAAGTACTCGGTGGAAGAGGCAGGCGAACTGTCCTGTAGCCGTGCGGTGGACGGTGATGCGGTCACCGGCAGCATCGGTTCCGAGCGGCAACTACAATCGTCTGGTTCGGTTTCCGTTTCACTCGCGTTCGTATCAGTGCCGGGTTCATCACCATCGTGTACGGCCTGGCTCGATGATTTGCGAGACTTTTTCTTACGAAACACATTCACTGCACGGGAGAGCATTTTTTTGGCCGTTTTGTGGTGTTCCTGTTCCAACTCTCGTTACTTCACATTCAAGAACGTTCACGGCAAGCACGTTTGTAGATGAGCACGGATAAAGTTGAAATCAGACGTAGTACGTAGTTGGATTTGTATTCGTTAAAACTTTGCACAACCTTTTCGATCACATTTCCAAGAGATACTGAAGAAAATTCATTAATTAGCACTCGCTAGGAAGGAATGAAATTCTGATTCTGATCAGGCGAAGAAACGAAATTAAAGATCGCACCAATAAGTAATCTCTTGAATTAGACGACTCACGAATTCTATAAATCCTCGTTAGTTTTATAAAATAAAAAACCCCAATCAATAATATTTTATTCCATCCACATCTTCTGTGCATCTCTTTAACAAAGAAGAAATCAGTAAGATTAGTTGGAGATATGAATTACCCAGTGCCTCGAGCAAGTATACGAAGCAACAGAGAGATGGACTTGAAGATAAATAATCAAATTATGATTAACCCACTTGCGAGACCAACCCACATATGCTGTGCATGTGTGGCTGGGTAACATTTGCATGCATTTCGTTTGGTTGTTCCTCATTGTACTCGTTTTCAATTCAATACAATCGATTCTTTCCTAGCAAAATTGCATAACGGTCTAGTGATTCGCTCTGACGGAGACGAATCACTGATAGCTCTCGAGCTCTAGTAGCGGAACATAATTTTTCCAACTGTTCTAGCCACGTGAAGCAGCATGGCTCAGCTATCAGTAAAACCTGGTGAGCATTATCTAATAAGCAATTGCGTTGAAAACAACGTTGCAAATCGTACAGAATTGTTGCAGCAAAAGGAAAAAAAAAATACAACCGAACATAATTATCTCACAAGCCCAATACAATACGACTCCTAATGGTGGGCGATTCTTTCTTCCATAGCAGTAACATATTTGCTACAGATATATTATACGCTAGAGAAGAGAAAAATGCATTAGCCTAAAAAAAACGAAAAGGGCAAATCTTCACCCAACAACCGGAACAAAAGTTACCCCACTGCTCAATAACGGAATGAATAAAGCACTTAAAGTAATGCAAAAATGTGCAATGTTTCCGCACGCTATCGTGGACTGCATTGCACACCTTGATGACCCAGCGCACAACAGTAGGTAGGCATGATGAACTATGCGCAATTTAAAGTTCCGTTCCTAATTGGCACGAGTCCCCCTCCATTGCGGGAATTTTGCCCCATTTCGATTTAGTTCTGAAGATGTTGGGTTTAATGGTTATGGATGCTATTTTTCTCAACTAAGAGACACAAGAATAATGAATCCATCACTTAATAAACAACTTTTTATGGAGTGACATGAGTGCAACATTTGTATCTTTTTTTTGCCTTCTTTAAAGAGATAGCATCTTCATATTTTAAGGCTAATGTTGAAGCGTCTTGTAATGAGCATCACAGAATTTCCACGGTCATGGTCGTGGATGATAAAGTGAATGTCTGCGGGTGTGTGTGCAAATGATGCGCAATACTGATATTGTTTTTTTTACGCTGCAGTTCAATTAATCCACATCAAGCTCGAGCCGGTGGTTCAAGATTATTGAGGGAGCGACTCACAGTGTACTCTTATAATAAGAAATTGTAACGCTTTGTTAGTGAGATGTGCTTTTCTTTAGGACCTTACTTTTGTAACGGGACAAGCCCTCGATTGACACCTGTGTAGTGTTGGTAGCTGGGTTGTAATCTTTCGCAGCCTAGCTAACTGTAACGCAGCATGTGGTTACCCTTTACGATGGAGTGAGCAAAACAAAAAAAATGCAACCTACATTCTGTGTACCACACCTCCACTATGCAACTTTGCACTTGCTACCTTCCTGCAGGTTAAACCATTTTTACCGCATAATCGTGCATGTTGGTACAAGCAGTTAACATGTGTTCTCTTTGGATAAAAGTCGTAACCGTATACGGAGGGTTACCGTATAATGATGGTAACAATATGACACGGACCGGGAGCTTCCATTGACAATTGTTGCAGGGTGGATGATTTTTTTTCAATCCCATACGGTACCGTCCCTTTCAAATATGTGAAGATGCGTTGTCAGCAAGCGAAAAATGAGCAACGGAACAACAGCTTCCAGTGTAACAGCGCTTGAATGCTTTTGTTTCATTTCATGGAAAAGTTGTTGCAATTTGCTTGCTGGTGCATCTGCCGTACAGTTATGATGTAGCCAACAGCGTTGACAATGATGAAAAACTATAACAAACAACGAAAAGAGCGAGCCTCAGTTGTCAAGAAAAACATACAGTTGCATTACTGTGTACAATGCGAAAATGCATCTCATCTTAAGCGTTTCTCACAGTGTGAGAAATTTCTGCTTCATGTTCCTTTAAAGTCGCTGAACATGCTTCCCCAAGGGTCAACGGTTTTTCGTTTTCGCTGCTGCTCATGAAAAGGTTAAGATGCTGAATGCTTTCACAGTTCACGGAAACATACATCTCCAGGGAAGCTCGTCTCGAAAGCCTCGAGTTGCTATTCGTGTTGCAACACAAGGCACAGGCACTGCTTCTGTGTATTTTCGGAAAATATTCCTTAATTTGCTCGTGAAGAAAATTCCATACCGCACACCACTTCTAAATCTATACAAACAGGGAGCAAAGCCAAATGGCCACCAAAGCGACGTCCGACTTGTTAGTGACGATAGTTCACCGGTTCCGCGTTGGGAAAGGCCCTTTTGACGTCGAACGAACCCATCGCCCATATTAGTGCCCAATTCATGTCCAATTATTTCGGGAAAATTGAAGTCTTTCGAAGCACTGAACGATGTAGTTGTTGTTTGTTAGGTTTAATGCAGTGGAATTGCAAATGGGCAGCTGTTGTTCGCTTTTCGAGCCAATTTTCTCTTATGTATGTATGCTCTTAGAGACGCTTACATGACTTGACCTTTTCCCTTTTGGGCTTGTTATTTACCTTTAACTACAATTCTATATTCAAATTTATTTCTTCACAACTTCAAAGCTGAAACTACTTGAGATTTGGAAATTTAAATTATTTTACCGTGTTAGTAGCACATAAATGTAGTCACAGACACTACCATACACACAACAAGCTCATGCGCACACGAATGTAAGGGTTGGAAAATGAGCTGCCTTTTTTTCTAATTTGCCAGTGCATTGTAACTGCCCCAACATCAACAACAACCATATCTCGACGACAGACACCACCACCCAACGAACAAACGTGTGATCGGCTGAGGAAAATTGATAGTTTTCACTTCACTTTTTATTTGTGCGTTGTTTGCGTAGTAAAAGCCTTCCCGCACGGTCATACGCACGAGCAAATGGTATTTTTTTACACTTTCGTTACAACTGTTGTTTTGTTCAAAAACTTTTTTTTTGCCCAATTTTATCTACCGTTGCAAATCGCGTGCGTACGCGAAACCAACCAGCAGCAGACATTCGGTCGCGTCGTCAACACCAACGTGTTTTTACGTGTTGTAGTGATGTTTTAGCTTTTATCCGGCGGAAATGCCGTGAAATAAGTTTAAAGAAACGATCAATTATCAAACCATTTTTCACTATCGCTGGAAAAACGGAAATTACATCGTCGACAGCAAAAGCCAACTAGCTTTAAACTATTTATTCGAGCATTCGAGGCATGTTTGTGCGGGAAATCGAAGCCAGAAAAACCACCAAATGTTAACAATTTAATAATCTACAGTCGTTCACAGTCACACGGGTACACAGGGGTGGAATTTTCACCACATTTTCTTCACACCTCTGTAGAGAGTTGCGTTACAGCATTGCAACCTTTTTTGCATCACCAGTCAAGAAACTTGGGTGCGAGATTAGAGTTTCACACGCGTTGAATGTATGCACCACGTAAAAACTCTGACTTTTCTTTCTGTAAATTGATTGTTTAATGTTTCTGTTTGCATCCTTTCAACCTAAATCATTTTCGATAGTGCACAGACAAGAACTAAAACAGACAGAACCATTGGCTGTCTAATATCCGGTTGGTTCTTGTTTTCAAGAGAGCAATAATGAAAGAGAGTATCGCCAAAAAATGGGAGCATTGGATGCTGCGCAGAACCATCGTTGATATGTTAAACGGAGCAGGAAGCAGCTCCGGTAAAATATTCCATTTCCTTTTTTTACATTAGAAATTAAGATTTTCGAATGGTTATGCAATGTATCAAGCTTTTTCCTCACATTCGAAAGGAATTATTTTGTAATTAAAACAAATAATTTTATGGGTTACATATACGTTTCAGGTTTAAAAATAAACTAATGTTATGTAAGTTGGTCATACAATAGTTAGATCGATCATACATGTTTGCCTCAATTTTATCCAATCTTCTTTACGTTCATTCCATTAGTAAAAAAAGGGTATTTTCGAGCAATTATTAATTGTCTTAAATTAATCATTACTTAGAACTTACATCTCTTTTGCAAGCTAGATGCAAATTTACGTTTCTTAGTATTTATTACATTGTTTACATTGATTCGAATTTAATACAACAAAATGAAACATTGCGAAATCTTTAACACTGACACTACTACACAACAAGCAGGAAAGAGAACAGTGAATGAAAGCAATATGTATTGTGAAGGAAGCAACACGGAAAAAAGCACATACACAAGTGACCTTTCGCACATGCGCAATGGATGGGCCACACCAGAAAGCGATGAAGCAATAATCGCTGGGTGATGATGATTGTGTGCGAACAAATAAGGAAACAATTCTTTGCCAAACCAAACAAAATGTTTCTAGAGATGAGTGATAAAGCATGTGATTCCAAGGTAAATCGGTATGATCGTGCCACACACAAACCAAAATTCATATAAGGGAAAAGCATAGAAACAGGACATGCAGCAGAGGCCACAGTATTTCACAACATGAAGATGCACCTGTTTTTCCTGCGCTTTTCCCCCTTTTCTGACGCGAGATCTGAACTTCCGTCGCGTTGAAAGGATCGATATTTTGCTGCTGGCGATGGTGGATGAACGCTACCGAACGCACGTACGCCAGCTGAATGAGGAATTGGTTGGACGTTTTCTTAATTTAAAAGCCCCAGGATGTATCCCAGTTACACATATCCTAGGAGTGTGCGTGTGTTAAATACAGTTTGGAACTATTTGTTTATTTTGATGCAGCATCAATTGGAAGTTTGAGAGTGTTTAATCCAAAGACACCTTCCATATGTAGTTATAACACTTTGTTACGATCTTAATTATTTCCTTTGCAATAAACTAGTTATTATGCAAACACTATTCATGTTTTGGCACACTATTAGATTTAATAAAAACTTTTCCGAACAATTTAAACTCATTACAGCACACACATCCTTTAACTCTTTGTTTATCGTTCCGCACAGTGAAACCCGTCTTCACGCAAGCAACGTCAAACGTTGACTGACTTTACGTTCCGTACAATGCTCTCTCTCGCATGTCCTGGCAATAAAACTGCTAGTACTGCTCACTCTATATTCGCCTCACAGCTGACGCCAACTAGCATACACGAAGTGGACGATGCGTATTCCTATCGATTGCTTGGTGGAGGTCGTTTCAGGATAAAGAGATAGCAAAACAAAAGTTCTAGCTGTGGCTGTTTTTTATGTTTTTATCATACATATATGTATACATCTCTTAAAGCTTTAGAGTTTTTGTAGTGCGGAGTACATTTTTATCATAAGATACTCATCTGTAAAACCTTTAAACCAGCCGTATAGAAATACAGTAATGTGACACGCATCAGTGGATTAGTGTGACTTTAAAGACAGTGCAACCGTATAGCAGCTTTTTCCTTTCTTTTTCATTGTCATTTGCACGTACATCCTCCGCATGTCAATTGTCACAGTCGTTTCTATGGATTCGACGCGTTTGTTTAGTTTTAAAATGCGTACCTTTCTATGTGTGACTGCCATCGATAGAAGAGCGAGAAGCAGCAATAATTGTTTCGTTTGTTTACCCACATACAGGAGGGCTTAAAACTGTTTTCACCGATACGGTTTTGAACGGCTACGCAAAGCATCAATAATGCTGCGACACATTTTCCTTCCATTAGGGAAATAGAAAATCGAACGAAGAGAATATAAGCCGAGAATGCAGTGGAGTTTTAGTTTTCTCTTAAAACCCACGGCTAATAAAGCAGAAAGCAGCTTTACAATAAGTCAATCGGAAAAGGCGGCAGCTGAAAACTGCGTATATGTAACATTATGCCATGGAACTGTGGTACCATGAGGAGATGAACGGTAGAGTTACCGGAAAAATTGATGACAGTTGAAGACGAAAGAGTTGAGGAGTTGCATGCTGAGACGATTACTTAGGCGGATGGAGAAAAAAAAAATTAATTGTTTATTCGTTGATGACGAACGTTTACGTAAAATTGATTTTGTGCCAAACGCGACTCATCGAAGAGTGTTCCCAACATGAATACTAATTTCAATGATGCATAACGGTGACGAGTGGATCGACGGTAACGGAAACGGTTACGCTTTACAAGAAAACATACTCTTCATATCTTAATAAAAGCCCAAGAAAGTACAATATTCAAATATAGCTAAAATAACACAATTTAAAAACAATTTAAAAATTCTGACACATGAGAGTTATCATATGATTAACATTACAATTCTTTAAGTAAAAGTGTCAATGACTTCGGCCAGCGAGCAATCCCGCGATACAATAGGATCACTTTACGAGATCATTATCACACAATTAAAATGCTGTCGTGAGACGATTTGTTTTATTTTCCTTTCAAGTGAATGAAAAAGCAGTAAATTAAGCACAAACTGCCATCATAAAAACACACTGATGCGTATGCTCGGACGCATAAAACCACAGCATTGGCCCTTGATTTCCGACGGCCCGAAAACTATACGAACAATGTTAAATTTTTTGGGAGAGAACTCATGCAGCGAAAGGAAGAGTTAAAATGGGGGACTAATATCAAGATTTTCAGCACAGTGAAATGGATTTGTGTTTTCTTGCTTGAGTATTTTTCATTCTGATGTGTTTTTGTTTCTACTCAAAAGAACACAGAACAGAAAACATGTAGAGATGTGATAAGTTCATGGTTTAAGTTGAATGGCAACCGAAAGCACAATTCGCTACTCTGGGCCCCGGTTCTCACCTAATTTATGTTGATGAACGTGAGCTGAAGAATTGTGCAAATAAATTTGCCTGGAGTGAAGTGAAATTATGGCTGAGCTTCGTCATGGGAGTGCTGCTCGCTGCAGACAGCTATATTATTGGAACTGTTGAAATTTTTTTGTTTACCTTTTAATGTAAGTAGGACGGATTCTCTGGATATGATTTAATTTTTGGGGAATAACATTCGAAGGAAAAATTCTCGAAGATCTTCAAATAATTCTTATCCATTTTTCACACATTTTTAAATAAAATATAACTATTTCTGAGTTAAAATATTGAAAATTTTACAAAGAAAATGACATAAAATAGAACATGCGAAAGAAGACAACATATCCTCACACCAGACCAAATTGTTTTTCAAACCTAGTTGATCAGATGACCACGACACGCAGGTTGATCATTAAAAATAAATGTGTAATTTCCTGTTCACACGAATCGAACTAAAGGTTCGTCGCAAACTTCATGGAAGACATGAAGAAAATTGGAACAAATGAAAACAAACTAAACCGCAAGCTTTAATGCGAAAACGAGCAGTGAAAAGTTAGTTTAACCTCGGAACAGGAAAAGTGAAGCGAAAATAATAACGTATGTGAAAATCAAACAGAAAGGAAAAACAAAACACATTTACACGTCCAGCACACGGTGGACGAATCGTGTCCAACGACGTGCAGCGAAACCAGTTCGATTTAGCATCGGTACCCACTTCCGTTTGCAATAAACATGTTCCAAAAACACATCTCGCCTCAAATCGTTGGGCTTCCCGTGAGAAAGTGTGGTCCGTGCGCAAGATTTTACGCAATGAGAACAATTGCAATATAACATAATCAAGGCTGCAGCATGAAAATCCATGCGCATGGACCCTAATCATAGAGTCACGGCCAGGGGACGTCGTTGCATGGATTTTTTTTTTTTGCAATGCCGTCCAATGCTTAATGTTGACTTGCAATTTTCCTTTGCGGTTCGATACACTTCCATTCCAGCCACGCAGGGTGGATGCCGATGGTCAAAAGAAAATTAAAGCAAACCGGGAGAAGAGGTCGCTCGCTGCGCTTTATCGTCACCTTCTCCATTGCAATCTTTTAATCCCGTGAAAATCGTACCGACGACAACACAGTTCGTGACCGTGCGATCACTCTTCCTTCCTTAACAGCGGTGCCGTGCGGAACGCATTCCGGTGTTCCGCCGGACACCATCGTTGTGTCGTTTCTTCCCCCATTGACTTCAGGCCAAGATTAAGGCAAAACATAGTGATAAACATATTTTACGCCGCATTCAATGCAATGCGCCCGCCCGAAGAATTCATTGCGCGCTCAGCGAAAGTGAACTAATCATAGCGACCTCCGTAGCGGTTCACGTCCGTTGTCACGACGGAGATGACGATGACCGCGAGGTTAAAATTGGAAAAAAACATACACACACACATTTACACAGTGTCTTTTTTGCGAAGGCGCCACCCTTCTAGCAATTGCCATTTTCACGTAGGAGAGCCACTAGTATTATTTTCTAATTTTTCGGGGCGTTTTCCTAAGGTGTGTGCCCTTCTATTTTCCACGCTTCGAAACATGAAACATAAGCGAAAGCACCACTCCTTTCGTTATCGCTGTGCATCGAATGGGAAAGTGCTTGCTTTTGGATGGCAACAAGCCAGAACGTTGCATGGATGCCTTACCGACAGCTCAGAGCGACCAAAGGCATGATTAGTCGCATTATAAAACGGAGACATGGGGCTTAACATGCGCTAGAGATAAAACCGAAAAGTTTGAGGAATTTATCAATATAAATGATAAATATTGCAAATTGAAACAAGTATCACAAGTAATTAAATTTAAATATCAGAAGAATTAAAAATTAAACAAGCATTAGTAATATACAGTGAGTGTTTAAAAACTGATGATAATTTCAGAATGCATTTTGCTCGTTTGCGTAACGCCTATGAAGTAAATCTAAACTCATTTCACCAATTGATTCCGATTGGCATACACACATGGTCTACGAGATGTTACACATTGTTGATGTGTTCAGAAGGAAATTGGATCACTTTTCCCAGGCAGAAAACAAGCCAGCTGCACCTTGTTTGCATGTCGACGTGGCAAAATAAAGTCTTAGGCAAAGCGTACCTCCCCTGCGGTATGAGGAACGCATTAATGTCTTTACCTCGCAAGAATCAGATGCGATCGGAGAGGAAGGCGTAATAAATTTCGCGATCACGGGAAGGTGTCCGTTATTATTTTCTCTTACCATTTCTGTGTGTGTGTTTGCATTTTTTTTTGTATTCCGTTCACACGCTGCCAATAGTGGCATGCTGCCGTAATGTGTTGTACAACAACATTGTTCAGCAATTTATTTCGCGGCTTTGGGAGCGAAAACACATACTGATCCCACTCGCCGGGTGGGAGGTGCACACGCACACGAAATGAACATTTTCAAACAATCGTAGGCTACGAAAGAGAAAAGATTGAATGCAAATCAAACTGACCATTGTGCTAAGCTTCAACTATTAC